>JAECUM010012883.1:0-71582 GCA_016617855.1 Megalonaias nervosa
AGAGAAAACAAAATTTTTTTTGAAACAAATCACAACACCTTTTTCAAAAGATAACATTTGTATTCAACCAACAATTAACAACACATAATATAACAATTCATACAATCTCAAATAACATATTTTTTGACAAGGTTGGCAACGTTGTGAAGTCAAGTTAGACTTCCACTGATGGTGGTCATTTGGCTATTTATGTACACTACGTTTCCTAGCTAAAAATAAGATATATCTGTAATGGTCACAAAACCATCGATCTACCTTTTCATTATTTCTAGACGAATCACGATGAAAATAAGTCACTAAATGTTCTAAGGGGTATCCAAGACTGCGTTGATGAAGAAAACACACCCAATATTGTCCACACACCATGGAATCTGTGCCTTGTAATTTCACATTATTGAATCGTGTCGTCTGGGCACTTCTTAAAGTCGATGATGTCGTCTTTCAGATGCGGTAATCCATACGAATCAAAATACTTCACACAGGCATCGTGGGGGAAGTAGACGGCTACATGGGAGATGATTGTAGTCCGTGTTGATGATACAAGCTTGATGGTCTTTATTTTTGAGATGAGGAAGTTCATCTTTAGCGCACACGACAAGATTCCAAGAAGCGGTGTACAAAATGTTTTTCAAAAGGTAATAAAGTTCTAGGTATCCGTTTTTTGTTTCTTTCACAGGTAATGATAAGTCATCAATTCAATCCTGACATTGTGCTTGAAAATCTCTGTCAAGTAAACGTCTCTTCGCTTCGTCACTGTACTCTGCGCCAAGAGAGATTCGATTCGATGGATCTCTAAGGCAGTCAATGAAGGGAAGGAATGATCACGCAAGTCTTTATACCACTGATGCAATACTGCTTCTTTCGAGATGAGACCCCTAGCGTAGTCCAGATACTCGTCCAATTTTTCTTCTTGATTCATCAGCAGACATTTATCGTGTTGAATTTGACTGGGATGATCGTTTTGACATCCATAGCAATCTTTCTTGGTTAACCCTGTAATGGTTTCCGACAGATGTTTAGCAAAACAGGAGACTAAATGTTATTCTTGTTCTGGCCACCTAGACATCACCATGTTCTCTTCGTCTTTGTCTTTCTTGATGGATAGTTCTGCTTCCAACATATCCTCCCATTCCATTTCCAAAGAGACTCCACCATTCAAAGAGGAGTGTCTTCCATAGCTTCTAATAGTCTAGAATGACTTCTCTCAAACTGTTGATTTCTATCGTATTGTCGAATTCTGCATACAGAATGACTTTCACTGTCTCCTTCAGTGGTCCTTTAAACTAAAGTTCCATTCGAAGTTGGCCGGATTTTATAGGGTTAAAATGTCCCTCGTCGCTGTTTTGGTTTGGGGTGAAATCAAAAGCCCACAAAGCGTAACCTCCTGTATAATCGTCATACGTAATACCGCGACAGGTGTTGGTCCCTAACTGTCCGGTGGCAACTTACAGGGACAAGTACGACCTCAAGTAATTCTTGTGCTCAAAGTTAGGTTCGAAAGGTCTGGTACACAAGGTCTTGCCATCGTGACTGACTTCGATCTTGGACACGTCGAAGTGATGAAAGAAGAAAGGATTTTTCCGGAGACTCCGTTGAAGGCTTCATTGCTGACGATACCAATGATTAAACGTGTGGGTAACTGTCCTTGGAACAGATGATCTTCAATCATGGATCGCTGATTCTTGGGAAGAGTGAAGATTTTCACTTCCACTCGTCGTATCGGATGCATCATGTTTTCTCTTTAATAATCAAAATCATCTAATTCTCGGACGGTCCTTCTTTTATTGTTCTTTCTAGCTCTGTGTATGAAGTACTCTGGAGGGGTATTTTAGACGTCTCTTTTTACCGTGTCCTTGCTGTGGTGTCATGAAAGCAGGAATGCCTGGCTCAGCAGCGTCCAGGGCATTTATAGGAGTTTCTCGTCGGCCCAAAATGTCTTTTCCAGTTTGAAGCAAGATATTTTTGACTGCTCTCGGAAGGCTTCCTTGGGCTTTTCTTTGTCGATGATGACATTTTGGAGAAATTTTTGCCTTGTGTCAAAGCGGCATCTTTCAAGACATGCAATCTTCGTGTCACCATCAGTTTCGAAACGCCAATTTCAGCATATCTCCTAAACCATGTCCTCGCTGTCGTTTCATAGGGGTATCTACAGTTTCGTTGTCAATCAAGTATTGTTGAACTTGGTTGTTCAGAATTTTGACCTCAAAAGTGTTTCGATTTTTAGTGATGTCTTTTATTTGTGTAGGGTGAATAATTTCGACCAAAGCGACTTCCCAATGGGCTTTGTGATCCAATTGGATGGCCCGAGGTAATTTGGCCGTGAAAACAACACAAAATAATGTTGGGGAAATACATCCATGGAACTGTCACTGGGTAAAGTTGAGTAAAATTGGTTATTCATTATTCCAGAGTTCTGCTGTCCGAGGGGTCACTGGAGGTCAGAGGAGTGTCTAAAAGAGGATTGTTGTTGTTTTGGTGGCGACTGTTGGGAGGGTGATTGACGTTGGTCGCAAGACTCCCGTTGTTACCGTTAGAGCATTTCAGGGAAGGATTGGGGAGAAGGTGACTGATGCAACTGCCCAGTAAAATGGTCCATAAATGTTTGTCTCCTTGTTGCAAACTCAAATTGGCAATGGCAGCACCGATGACACAATACACTACAAAGATTTGGCAGAAAAAGACCATTTGCGTTTTAGGCACACGTTCTCTACACCACACCCACAAGGGTTGCTTTTGTAGATTTTGCAGAGAAGAACTCGGTGAAGTAGTGGTCATTGTGGTGGTTGAGACTATGTTAAAGGGCATGATGGTCACTTCATTTTTTAGTCGATGACTTGCGAAGCGTCGATCCAAGAATCAAAACTCTGCGGATATCCTTTCCAATGTACTTTGACTTCTTTGACACGACGTTTTCCCCACATTTCGGGCTCTTCGATCGAGAATGCTTTCGATCTCGTACACTTCGTCTTCTTTTTTGGTTGCGCGTTGTAACTCGATCAAATAAAATGTTCCTTTTAACATTTCCCCGTTCATGTCTTCCAATTACAGACATCAGGATGAAGGCCACGCACTCGTCCAGTGACACGAAACAATTCGGTGGTCCAGTTGGGTAAGTAACCCTTGTCGAAAGTGCGTTTGGTTTTGACTATGCGCACCCAATCTCCCCTTGTCAACACTCCACCTTGGGGACAACCACAGTCGGGGTCGTACCAAGCAAGCGCTCAAAGACGGTCACTTTATTGTCGGGAGTCACTGCTTAGGGAGCACATCCGATGCTCCGACGGTTGTACGCTTTGACCAAGTTCGGTAAGACGTCGATGTACTTGAGAGTGTGTCGGAAAGGTTGGTTCAGAAATTCGGTGCCTTTGTCGGTTTGCCATCGAAGAGGGTGACGACCACTTTGTTCAACACCAGTTTTAGGACTCGCACTAACTCAGTGCTCGATTTGGAAGTCAGTGTCACGACCCAGGCAAATTTGGAAAAGACTTCGATGACACAAACCAAATATTTGTAGCCACGATTGTAGGTGGCCAAATGAGAGACATCGACTAAATCGGCTTTCCATTGATGATCGATGCCCTTCACTCGGGTGGGACTTCTGGAAAATTTTCGTCGAATGGGTTTGTGTAAGATGTACGTGGCTTGTTTCTGTAACCATCGTTGCACTTGAGGTAAACGAACACTTTTGAATCTGGTTTTGGCAGCACCATACAATTTCTGAACTCCTCCGTAACCTGCAGGATGGACTGGATCTTAGTAAATGCTGCGTAACAAATTCTCCATCAGGACTTATTTTTAATAAGTCACCCACTGTTCACTGACGCTACTATAGTCTTCGTTTGGTATTTTCTTGGATTGTAGTGCTTTGCGTGTCCGACGAGGAATAGGTGTCGAGGAGGATGTCTGAACAGGGGTAATCAGTTCTTGTTTAACTTCTGTTTACGCCTTTCTTTTCTCTTCTGAGGAAGAGGCGTTGGCATGATCTTTTTAATCTAACCAATTCTGGATGTTGGTGTTAACTTGCGTACATTTTCTGGTGGAGTTTGAAACTCTTCGTCTCCTTTTCTGTCTTGGTCACTGGGGGTGGTGGTGGTGGTGGTGGTGGCGGTGATGGACTTTTCATCAGGGTCTTAAAATCTTTTAGAGTCGGTGAAGCTGTTTCGTCTAAAGCTTTCTGGTGAAAGAGTTGAATTCGTTGCAACACTTGACCGTTCCGTTGCGATGTTTCCATTTCTGACAAATCTCTGCGATCTATCAAAGATTGCAATTGGTGTTGTAACTGGGACATCTCGGTCAAATGAGGATTGGGAGGTAAATGCCAGGTCCGTTGTTCTTGCCAACGATGGAATTCCATCCATCGTGTGTAAGGCACTAAAGTCAGTTTCGTCCTTCCATCAGATTCGAAAGGTCACGTCTGAGATCTTTTGACCCTTTTATCTTCTTGATACTTGTTATCTTTGACCCTTTTGTAAAGCAGCTCCTGTCATGAGTCCTGTAATCATTGTTCCCAATACTCCTTTCACCAAGGGTGCTAACAACAGGTGCACAAATCCTCCGCGTTGCACCAACATTTTTTTCTTTTGGATCATTTGGCGAAGAACGAATCAATGCTTGGCTAAGCATTCTTTCTCATGTTGAGACAAAGTTATCGTTCCTTTTAAGACATTTAGGCAACATTCGCACACGGTCCCGATGACGTCTATGGAAGCGGTTTGAAGGAGCTGTTTTCGCAGGGCAGAAAACACTTCTCAATGTTCGGCTAAACGAGGGGCAGTCCTTTCCTTTTCTTTACTTTGGGGGTAGAAGAGGGATGGCTGCTGGCGTGTGACATCTTTGTTTGATCCGGAGGACACCCCAAAAAATACATTGACGTCGATGACTTGGCACACACACTTTTATCTTACTTTTGAAGTAGGTCGAAGGGTGGGTAACAAGTGATTTTGACAACCTCTCTTACTTATTGCTTCGTCAAAAAAGTGAAGACATTTTTTGTATATCGCCAAATAATCCTCCCCTTTGGTTGCTTCTCATTTTCTTTGGACGACTGTGTCTTTTCTGGGGTAGATTTCGATGTTTGGCTAAGCGTTTTTATCGGAATGCCGAGTCAACGACGAGACTGTCCTGTTCTTTTTCCATTTCCTTTTTGTACAGGAGAAAGACGATAGTTGTGGTGTGCACTTCTTTTAGGTGACATCTTTGTTCAGGAGCACAAAAACACTGATGACGATCGTTTACCCCAGGTCTCTTTTAGAGTGGAATGCGTCGCCACTGATTTGCATCCGTCATTTTTGACACGCGCAGCATCACTTTCCATGATAGGTATTGCAGTAGTCATAGGAAAATTTCCGTGATGTCCTGCTGAATCGCTGAGTTACAGCGTACGGCATTCCTGCAATCACAAGATACAGCATCGCACTCCACTTGAGAATAACCGAACTTGAATGGTGTTTGTTTAATAGTATTCATCTTTCACGCTTGGTGATTGTAGTCACAATGAACTATGACGTTTTTCCTTTTTCTACTAATCGTAATGAAGTCTCGAGCTTGTAAACCTTTCCTTTTTTATGCCTAGTTTTGGAAGTCTTCGTTTTTTTTCTTCGTGGACAACGATACAACCGTCTCTAAGGTACCATCATAAATGTACCACAGTGTGATGGGTGGAAAGGCCATAGAAAGGTAAGGACAGTGTGGATACCATTGAGTATGTTCCAGAATAGCTGAATCTTTATAGATACATCGATCCATAGGCAATCTCAGGCCACAACTGAAACACTGTACTTCGAATCCCAATCCAGTCTTAGGTCCCTGGTAGACAAATGTTGTTCTAGCTAAAGCATTCGAAGTAGGTAAACCTTCCCTATCCGTAGGCCATTTATGAAACGTTTCCAATTGACTGACACAATCACAATAGTCAGGCAAGAAGACAGGAAAATTGTATTGTTTGGACTTGCAGTTCTCATTGGGTCCATAGATAGATTCTTGCTGTGTAGAAGTCATCCTTCTTGCTGGTGGCTATAGTTTTGAAACAATTTTGTTATACCAGTGTGTCCGTACGGCAATGCGAAGTGGTTCAAAAGTCGCACTCGCTTCTGGTACACAATTTGATACAGTTTTTCTAAAGGTCGAGTGACTATTTGGTATGTGGTTAAACGCACAATCGTCTGAGGTTCGTAGGTGGTCACTTTAAAATGTTGATCCTCTCCATATTGCACAGCTTCGTTCAACACGCCGAAGTTCACCACTTGACTGGTGCGATAATTGAGAGTCAATCCTTTCACTTTACACTCGGTATGCACTTCTTCTTGTGGGTTACGGTATTCGTAGTCGTAATGTTTGGGACCGCCACTAGCAAAACTTAGAATCTTGTCGTTGGGGTGCTCGTCCGTCTAAGCTCCAAAACGGTCTTCTTCGATGTCAGGGTGACGGTGATCACGGCGGTCGATGTAGATGCAACTGTCCGTGTCAAAGTACAGGACACAATGTCCTTACAGTTCTAAAGCTTCGTACAATTTTCAGCGAGCATGGACTGTCACGTCGGCAGCAATGATGACATTTCCAAAGTTTTCAGCCTGTACAAACTCTAGTTCTTCTTCGTAATTGACTAAGATCAAGTCCTCCGGAAGGATGTCCACGTGTTTCATGTATTTGGTTTCGTCGTGCATCATCTGGAAGTAGCGGGAAGGTTCTGTCAAATACACCGTCTTGGATAAACACGGACGTTGTGCCATTTTGCCCCACAAGCAATTCAACTTCACTTTGGCAAACGATCGCCTTCCTTCGTTTTTCTCTATGTGGTCTAAAGTGATGCCTTCCTGTTCCAAGTACGTCTCTTTGAATTTCTCTTGGTATGGATTCTGGCTAACTCATGTCATCTTCAAAATCGCTGGCATGGATATGAGCCAAGACTTCAGCTACTGTGCGAGGCAATAAGTCACGTTTCTGTCTCTTACTTTCTTCTCCTTTCTTCAAGAAATGATGAAATCGTTTCATCTTGATTGCAAATGTCAAACGACTACACTTTAAACGCCATGGTCCCCTATATATCAATGAAAGGTCAGTGTATTCCCTCAGAGTATTCATTTCACTCTCGATCCGACCAGAATGATGGAAGAGCCAACACAGATCGAACTTCTGATCAGAGCTTTGCGAAGTGTAACAAGAAGGTTTACTTCAGAGAAGGCGACGGACTACTCCCCCTCCTTTCGAGATGAAAGTCAAAATACTTGCAATATCTGTCAAAAGAAAGGGCATTGGTCTTCAGAATGTCCAAAACGTCAAAGCAAGGCAAGCGTCAAAAGAGACGAAAGTCAATATACCTGTTATCATTGTCAAGAGAAAGGACATTGGTCTTCAGATTGCCCTAACAAACAGCAGGAGCAGGTGGAAGAGAGTGGTTCCGAAGAGGAAGAAAAGGTACCCTCCGAAAAGGAAGGACCCAGACACGTTGAGAAAGAGAGGAAAAGAAGACGAGATGAAAGTGAGGAAGGAGAGGAAAAAACGTGTGAGAGTGAAGAAATTCAAAAAAGGAGAGAGTGAAAAGACAAAGAAGTCTATGAACTTTTTAAGGTGTTGTGAAATTGGATTGTAAATTTTTACCAGAGAATAGACCAGAAAGAAAAACGTAAGTCTATCTTTTATTTGATTTTTATAATAATAATCTATACTATACTCACGCACTCACACACGTCCATTGTGGGGAAAAAGGGATTTGAGTTTTTCTTGATTTTGGCAAACATTGAGTAGCCTCTTTTCGAGAGAGGTGGGTGGCCCTGAAAAGGACCGTTGTATGTTTGTTTCTTTTGTTGTTTTTTCAAAATATAAAAACTCAAGAACGGGAGGTAATAAGCTTTAACTGCCTTATCCCTTTGTCACGGCCTTCTACTTCTGGACCTGCTACTGTCGATGATTTGGTTGAAATCACTAGGGCTGGTATCCCAGGAGTAGTGGGAAAGTTAAAGGAGTTGAAATGTTTGGCTCGGGAAGGTGTTTTTCTCTTGGGTCGTATTAAAGAAGACTGATACATTTGTTTCAGTCTCCGTAACTCTGCCAAAATGTCTAAGAGTACCGTCACCGTTTGACTTTCACTATCTTCCTTCTCTCCTAGACCTTGTTTCTTCACTGCTTCTTTCTGTAGTTTTCTTCAAGCTTCTTCTTCTTCTCGCTGTTGCTATTGAATAAGAAAGGCTTGTTCTACTTCTTTCTGCTGCTGCAAAATTTCTTCAATTCTTCTTTCTGCCTCTGTTTAAAATTGTTGACGTACGGTAAAAAAGAAGAAGGCGGTGAAGTTGCTGGTACCGGAGCAAATTCTTGTGAAGAAGAGAGAAAACCCACTAAATCCCAATTAATATCGTTCTTTTCTGGAAGTAGGTCTTTGTTTGCAATGGTAGCTGCTGCTATACTATCACTTGTCGTCTCCATCATCGTCATAGTTTCCGTCATGTTCTAACTCTGTCGCTTTGATTCACTGCGTACAGACGCTAGCGCACATATATAGGGAATGTGACGTCAGAGGCAACTTTCTTGGAAGATTGGAAGACAGACTCCGCACTGTGACTGAATTTTGTAACGCGTGTTAGGATTGGTGAAAGAAACGAATCCGTTTCGATCCGCTCTTCCACTATAGATAATCCCGGCTCACTTCATTCCATTCACCTGTTCTCGTCACAAGATGTGGACTAACGTAGAATCGTCTACCATCTTATCGTCGATGCTGTTCAACTCGGACTATCCCATGTATGTCAAATTATCATGAGCTATGACCCAGATCACCGAGACGGCCCTTTGGAAACAAAGGATCTGTGTGGAGAGACAAGGCTGTCTGAAGAGAGTCTTTATCTACGGTCCAGAGGTCAGACGAAGTTTGAGGACGTGAAGAAATCCTGAGATGCCCTCTATGTTAACGGAATGGTGTAAACACAAACCCAAAGGCCCTTTTCAGGGCCACTCTATTGCCTCGAAAAGATATCTATTCTCTCTTGCCTAAAATATTTTTAGTCGATTTTTTGTTGGATAGATTGATGTTCATCAGTCTATGTTTCTTTAATATATCTATGTCTCTGTCTATGTCTCTAACCCTGTCTCTAACCACTTCTCTCTGTCTATGTCTCTAGAGTAACGCGTACTCAGGTCAGCCCCTTGCCACACTCTTCCGCCCGATTGAAGTCAGCCTCTTGCAACATTGTTGCCAGTGACCAGTACCATGACGTCACCACTCTCAAATTTCTCTTGTCCGTAGACAGGTCCAATACATTGTCGCTATACATTCCCTATGTTCAATTTCCCTTGTCCGTATAGTAGTCTATCATGATAAAATCCTCTTGCCCATATAGTGCCGGGACCCTGTCTGTAATGCTAATTCCCATTGTTCGTATAATTTTTGTCCGTATAGTGCAAACACCCAAATTTAAAATAGAAATAACATTGTCTGTATAGTGCCCCCATTCACTACCCATATTTCCATATCATACATTAAGGATTGATTTAAAAGTAAAAATGGTTCACAAGATGTGTAGAGGCAAGGCTAAAATACAATAACGGCACAAAGCATTCTAACGTCTTAAGAAAGTGCCATTCACTATTAATTATTTATATTAATTGATGTGAAACATGAAGTAGGCCTAACTATCTTGAAGACCGGTTATGTTATTGACACGAAATATACAGTCTCAAGTCTGTAGATTAATCCATTAATCACTACTAAAATAATATAATTTATTTTAGGATTGTATGTATCAGTTTCACGGCTTGATAACTCTACACCCTGGCCACTAAGCAAGCGCCTCTGATATCTAGCAATTTACCATTCAATACTGGAGATTATCCTCCGATCACCTTAGCGGACATGTTGTATATTAAGAGTCTAACAAAGTAATTCCAAACACTTGACCTCTTGACCTGTTACTACTTTATAGTCATTAACTAAATAACGGACGGAAGCAACACCAACAAGTTTTGTTTAGAACGTATGAAATAATTTAATTATCCAAGGTATACACGAAAATGTGAGAGGAACTGACATTATTATGAAATGAATCCAACATAATCGTGAACAAGTTTGAATTTAGTCCTAAGGAACCACACGTTCAGTATAAATTTCAGAACCGGAAATGTACTGGTCCACCAAGAATAGTGATATGACAGTGGGCGCTTTAGACCTCTCTGCCACCCGGGGCCGCTATATTGTTTGTATCCGTCTTATGGATCTACAATATTAGAGTCGGATTGCTGTCACTCTGCACCACCACCGCTAAGTAAGTGCCTCTGCTCTCTGCCGCTTTGCTATATATTTTTGGTTATTATCCCTATGCCGACCACCCTCGCGGAAACGCTTTTATGTTAAGAGTCTTAAAGACTTGTACCAGACACTAGGGCCGTCTATCTTTCTTTGGTGTGATGATTTGTTAAGGTCAATCTAATAAATGTCTTGACTTTAATTTGAGCTAAGTAAAATTCTTCGTAAAACGGTGTTCACTTATGTTTTGCAAAACGTAAAATTGCCTGTAGTGGTTAAAGCACTTCCTTTGTCAAATTTTCAGTTTCGGAGGTGGGTAAGTTTTGCATTTTGTTAAGCTCTTCAATTCATAGGTATATCTGGCATGAAGTCCGTATACCATGATGCCCAAAAGGAATGGATCAGTTTTTTTTAATACAGTAACTAATGAAATTTGGGATAGCTGTATCTAAAGGTTGGAAAAGCATCCCCAATAGATAGAAGATCGGTGTAATGGTCAGGCTACTAACATGTTATGTAAAATGGGAATATTTCAAAACTTGTGTGACGGAGATAACTGGATTTCATAATTTCTAGGCATATACCCTGAAGTGTACAATGATACTTTTTAGTTTCCTGTTCAGGTTACGTTCTTAATCGGAAATTCTTTTTTAAAAATAACACCTTAAAATTTTAAGTTGGTTTTCAACGGCTTTGCGAATGATTCCGCCATTGTTGCATTAAAACTGTATTAATGCAAATAGATTTACTGACGAATAAGGAGAATTCATTCTTCAGTAACTTTAGGAAGTCCATGCTGTTCTTTTCCCCGCTAAAGGGTGCTATGTATTCAACTTACTATCAATAGCATGGCCTTCTTAAGGGTAACACTGCGACTATTTTGACAAATGTTGATTTCCTGGACATTCTCTCAGTTGATTGTCCGTCATCAACTACTTCAGTACTTTGTTAGGAAAATATAGTTTATTTTTACAAAAATTATTATTTTCTCCTAAAGGATTACTGCTTTAATATTAGGAACATCAAAGTACTAGGCCCGGCCACCCGGACCACGACTGAGTTTGCACTACGCGGGAATACCCGGACCATCTTGATTTTAAGATAAAAATGTGATCTTGCCGGATCACTTTACCCCCCTCCCCCATAGTCTTTCTTATTGTAGGTGGTGAACCAGATAAATGGGGGAGGAGTTACCAGACCCGATCCTGCCGGGTGCAAGGACCCAGAACCCGGTAAAATTTCCCTATCCATCCATCCTTATTTATGATTGGAAATTACAAGAGGTCCCTGAATCAATTATTCAGGATATTTTGCAGTCAAAACATTTTGAGATGCAGCATGGGATGACATTCACGACATGATATCACTTGACAAATCTATACCGTCTGCTTACAGTTATTGTGACCCTGGGCAGAGAACACGTTATGACTATGCCTGCTAGTAGACTATAAGTATTGGATAATGGGGGTTTGGAGTCACTTTTTCAGGCAAAGGTGTCACTCAAACGTAGAAAAATGTTTTCTGTTCATGTAGCCAAACGCAGGGAAAAAATGGAAATTGGGGTTCTGGGTCACTTTTTCGGGGGGGGGGGCGGCACTCAGACACAGAAAAAGTGTGGGTTCTGAGCACTTTTTCAGGGGTGGTTACTCCAATGCAAAGAAACGTTTTTCTATGGATATATATTTACACATCTGCAACCTTGTGGACTACTGTGTATATGTAACCATTGGCAGATGCTCATATTTGTATTTACAGTTAGATTGTATGGATAGCACAAACTCTGTCAACCCGCTGGTTATCAAAGTACTAAGAGTACACAAAAGGTTTGTATCGCTTGATCATTTGGAAGCATTCGTCTGTTTTCTGTTGGTTTTTGTTTTTTCCTCTTATCACTTTAGACTAAGAATATTTGGTAGAGTAAAGAGGTTCGTGATGCCTTATTTAAAAATTGAAATAGAAACAACATATTAAAACACATTTGGTGTGTTTTTCGACAAGCATATGATGTACACCTTCATATTCTGAATACTATATATGATTGAAGGAAATGTTCTATCTACTTTTATGGTTAAGGATGATACTTGTAATCTGGTTGTAAACAATTCCGCTGGAGACCAAACGCTCGGTTTGTACAAAATTATTTTACTACAAGTCTCGATGTGCTAGCATACTATAAATAAGAGCAACAATCAATTTTTTTTTTTTAAATTTTATAAATGCATTAGGAATGGAGCAGTCTTCCTAGAGCACAATAGCAGTAATATATAACAGAAGTTTTTGTTTCCGCTTTATGAAAAGGGTTACTGTGTGTATGCGTTTATTCATTCATTCCATTTTTCTATCCTCCTTTCGGAGATTAATAACTAAGAGAATTGATACAGACACGAGAATGACAAGGACAAGACGCACAATTACATATATAAATCACAAACTCGTACATATAATCATACAATCACACATAGAAATTATATATTCATACATATATCAATATAAATACACTTTGTATGTGGAATTCTGATAGCGTTTTCTACCAATAAAATGGATGATTCTTTTATTCTCTGACTCAACATAATATATGATGTACATAATACAATTATCAAATTTCAGAACTGGAAGAGATATTACATACAAATTTATGAGCATTGATATAGCTACGTAATAATAGCCAGTGGCGCCACTGGGGGGGGGGGGGGTGCGGGGGCGGACCGCACCGGGTGACACCATCAGAGGCGATGACACCAAAATGGCTGTTTATAAAATTTTTGAATTTTTGTGCAGGAAGGAGGTCCATGTGGGTGACACCACGAGTTGCCGCACTGGGTGACACTAACCCTAGTGACGCCATTGATAATAGCTGTGCAGTCAAGTTATCCGTGAAGTAACCCAGCTGGATAATTTTTAGTTAATTCATGTATTTGTCGTTGTTTCTTTAGTTAGCCATAAAACGTCACAAGCTAACAAACATTCATCTTAGTTACAAAATTCATGGAGATTTCCTGCAGAAAATATAGCAGCTGATATCATAAAATTTATGTAGACTTCGAGGTCATTCAGTCCAAAGGTGTATGGGAATTCCCTTCCTAGTGAGTGCTGAACGACTTCTTCCTCAGATATATTATGAAGATATGCACCATATACAGTATAAAAATGATTGATAATATGCGACCAAAATAGATCCCTCATTCTTTCAGTTTTTGAACACGAGATAAACATATGAACGATAACATAATTATACGCAGTATTGCAATGTTGGCAAGTATGAAGATTCATACTATATGGACTTACCAGAAACCTGGCCAATACTTTGACCAGTTTAAGCTCTTTGTTTGACCTAGGTATTGCCCACAAAATGGCGGGTTTAATGGAATGATGGATATTTTAAAATTTTTGAAAAGATGGATCGTTAAAGTACATGTGCTTAAAGCAATTGTTCTCATATTCTTGAATGTGCATAACACATTTGATGCTGAAATACATCTAATCTTTTAATGTCTTTCAATCCAATCTTTGACCAAACCTCGCAACCATAAAGCGCTGTTGGAATAATAATTTTCTTGCATAGACTTGCAGTGGTTAAGTGGTTTAACTTTCATTCCGTTTTCCCAATCCCGATAAGGGAATATAGTGATTTTCTTCCTTTTGTACCTGCCTTTTCCACTTTTGCTACGCAGCTCATGTTAGCGCTCATAGGGATACCTACGTGTTCGGTAGTTTGGGAAATAGGAATAAAGTGTGGGCCAATTCTCCACTTAAAATTGCAATCGCTCTTTTGTCTGTTTTGTTTGAAAATGATAATGCAGCTCTTGGTTTCATTAATTTTAAAATTCTAGTTTACCGAGTACACGTGAGCGATATCAAGCATTGCATGTAAATGAGCAGGGGTTTTCGTTATAAGGGTGCTATCATCAGCTAACGCAGGGTTTCCAGAAGAAATTGATCTTACGATTATTCCTAATTTGGAATCTTCTAACAACTTTAACAAATCATTAATATATACCAGATAAAGAAGCGTGGAAAGCTCTCCACCTTGTCGGACACCTTGTTTGATTGCTATAGGTTCAGATTTAGTGCCATTTATAGTTACAATGCTATAGATATTAGAGCATGATTCTATAATTACAGTGAAGAGTTTGCCAGAAATTACTAATAGGGGAAGCTTTATGAAAAGGTTCTCCTGCCATACAGTGTCAAACGCCTTCCTTATGTCCAAAAATACGGCATAGACTTTTGATTCTAATTCCAGGTTAGCGAAGAAAGCTTCATGTAATTTAAACGATGCCGTTATGCAGCTCAATCCTTTTTGGAAGCCCTGCAGTTGAGTATTAGGAAAATTTAACATGTTTAATATTTTTGTTTTGTACCATGAATTAAGTCTAATATATGCACATTTTTCAAATAGTTTACACACAACATTTTGTAAAGATACAGTCCAGTAGTTGTCAGGGCCATTTTTACACTTTCCTCCACCTTTGTAGATTGGCATAATTATGCCGACTTTCCAGTCAAATGGTATATAACAATATTGTGGTATCGCATTGAATAAATTTGTTATAGCTTCTATCAGTTTTTGGACCACATATAGATGCTGCTATTTCATCAAATTAAAATCTGCATTCAGAACGGAGTCTTTAAGATCGGTTTCTTTATTCACGGAGTATTATTGAATGAAGTATTGAATAAGTACTGAATGAAGTATTCTCTGGGGTGTACAGGTGTTTAAAGTATCTGGCAAATAAGTTGGCTATCTCTTGTGGACTAGATGATGTTTCTCAATCAAATTTTAGTTGGAAACAGCTTTTTAGAATTTCTGCCCCTATTACGTTGTTTACTGTACAATTTCCAGAAATGTCTAATATCTAACTCTGCTGCTTCATCTATATCACTAAACACGCTTTCTTCGTATGAATTCATATCCTGCTCTTGATTGTTTTAAATTCTCTCTTGGCATCATTATATTGTTTGTAGGTGGCATACCCTAGCCCCTTGGGTCTTCCATGTACAATCCATATCCTTCTAAACTGTCTAGCTCTTTCATATGCTTCATGGACATAATTGAACCAGTATATGGATTATAAGTCTTTTTAGTTATACTATTCATTGCGGCCTCTTTTATAAGAACCACTAGTGTATTATTTAATTCTTATATTTGTTTTCGAGTTAACGGGATGAAATATAATAATTCATGTATTCCTTTCTCAACCTCTAGTTGGTGAGAGATAAGCCTTCCTGTGTCAACTGTGTGCCACGAAGGGAAGGATATATGGGGAGAGTCGGAATACCTTGAGATTGGGACAGAGAGGTTACTGTACACTACATGGTGATCTGACCCCAAAGATGTATCCTGATTTGCAAAGACCTCGCGGTCATTTACATACTGAAACAAACATTTGCCAACAAGAATATAGTCAAGAGTTTTTTTTAAGAAGCTTAAATGTGTAACTCAATTCCTTCTTTAAGTTTGCCTTGTTTAGGACCACTAAGTTGTTTTTGTCAATAAAGTTTGTTAGTAACTGGCTTTTGTACTGCGAGCACCAAGATTGGGAAATTTCATCATATCTGGCATTAAAGTCTCCCAAGAGTATTATTTCTCCAAATGAAGCATAATATTCGAACACGAACTCCAGATTGTCAATACTTTCTTGGTAGAAATATAGGTTGTCATCGGCAGAAAGATAAAATACGAAAAGTTAAATTTTTGAGGTCATTTTTAGTTCAGTTCCTACGATTCGATCGTTACCACAATTTAGTTGTTTGAAAGAATATGCAAGAGTTTTCTTATACATTATTGCCACACCAGTAGTGTAGTGGGACGATCTAGGGTCAATGGGACTTCTATGTTAAACTGGGGTGGGTGGGTTGCACTTTGGCGTCAAGGGGAATTTAACACGGGAATTTTAACATGGGTGGGACTTTATAGCATCAAGATTTATAGCGTCAAAAGCACACCCTGGGCCGATCTAGGGACAATGGGAATTAGCATTACAAGACCCCCTGGGCCTGTCTACGGACAAGATTTATAGCGTCAATACTAATACAAGCCCGAGATTTATATATAAAGCATTACCTAGACCTGAAATTATGTTGGCGGTGTTCATAAATTTGCATAATTATAATGATGCTATAAATAGCTATAATCAAGTGGGACCCTAATATCGAATAAAGCGTCAAGATTTATAGCCTCAAAAGCACACCCTGGGACTGTATAGCGTCAATGGGAATTTTGTATAGCGACTAGCACACCCTGGGATAGTATAGCCTCAATGGGAATTTTGTATAGTGACAATGGCATCTGTTCCCGTTTGAAGATACCTCTCCAAAACTGTGATCAGTAGTCACCATAATTATGTGAACTCTTCCGTTTGTCATGTCATTTGTTTCAAAAACTTACACACTTACAAACTGTAAATCAGTCAATCGTTGGATGAAATAAAATCTTGAGTTGACTTGACCTTGTAAAATTCAGACATCTTAGCTTTATCCTAGTTTGGCACTGCAATGTGTCACGGAAAAAAGTGTCTAACATAAGATCTACCGTTTTTTCAGAAAGGCAACAAACACACAACTTTTTCAAGAATGACGCGAATGACATTGTACTGTATAACCCTGCCTATGGTTAACTCTAAATTCTAAAACCAAAACATGCGTTCAGAAAAAATGTAACAATGTTCGACCTATTTTCTCTCAGTTTAGACTGTCGATAGAACAAGGCGCGTTTTGGTGCTGCTTTATTATTATTTTTTTTCCTACCCCTTAGATTTGAGAAAACTTTGGAAAATTGTTGGTAGCGTGTGCTGCGAAACACTCTAATGTGACAATCATTTTAGGGAAGCACGATATTTATTCGATTGTAAAATTTATGTTTAACTCTCATAAACATTATTCTCTTATCTAAAATTTTTTTTTTAGTCAGTTGGCATGACGTCTCGGTACTAGCTATACACAAACACGAATGAAAATGATTCGTGTTTGTATATAGAAATGACACAGGTGGCATGACGTCACGGTACTTGCTATACACAAATACGAATGAGAATGATTCGTGTTTGTATATAGAAATGACACAGGTGGCATGACGTCATGTTACTTGCTACATTGTTGCAAGTGTCTAGGAGTTAAGGAATTAAATTGATGTAGAACACGAATGGTTCGTGATTCTATGTATTTAAGTAATTTGGTATAAGCCATCAGCCTACGAAACAGTGGGTGATTTTTTTTATAGTTGCTGTTTTTAGTACTGCTGATTGGATGATGACTTGTGTATAGAGAAAAGTTAGATTTAATGAGTGTATTAAAGTGGGTGCTATTGATAGTAACGAGTGTGTAACACTTTGAACGAAGGACATTGATGTTGACGGGAAGCACGAACACGAATGACGTCATATTTGTGACGTCATGCGCATGCGCTATAAAATTTGGCGCATGGAAAATCTAAATGAAAAAATGTGATTCGCGTTCGTGTTCGGTTCGACAAGAAGATCTAAAAGCGTCAACATCAATGTCATTCGTGAGAAGTGTAAGGGCTGAGCGACATGTTAATGGAAGAAACAGCCCCAGTTCACGTGGCTGTTTGTGTATATGTGTTTGGGGGTTGTCCCAAACCCCCAAACATATATACACAAACATGCCACGTGATGCCAAATGGCTGTTAGACATTAACATGGAGCGAAGGACTGAAGCGAACACGAATTTTTGGTAGTGTAAGAGATAGTCTATTTTGTGAGATTTTATCTCCTTCTCTTAAATTTTAAGATAATATTGGGTGTTTGAATAGTGAGTATGATATAATGGATGGTATAGTGAGTGTAATGGATAGTATTTTTGTGGCGTAAGGGATAGATATTTTGTGAGCTTTCATCTCCTTCTCTTACATTCTAAGCGAACACAAGGTATTTTGGATAGTGAGTATGATATGTTGGATAGCATGGTGATGTGATGGATAATATTTCTGTAGTGTAAAGGATAGTCTATTTTGTGAAATTTCATCTTTAACTCTTACATTCTAAGGTAACACATAACGTTTGGAGTGTGTGTGTGTATGTGTTGGTCTTTGTTTGTCCCTTTGAAACTCCCTTTATCCCTATCAAATTCATGTCACCTACCTACAGTATCGCGTATTCAGGTCAGCCAGTTCAGTGACGTCACACAGTATCGAGTATTCAGGTCAGCCAGTTCAGTGACGTCACTAAAGCTAGAAATTTTTGAGGCTATATAGACTTGGGTTTTCCAAAGGTTGTAGCTATAAATACATACAAGGGTTTTTAAACAGAAATTGACCAAACATTGTAGCTAAAAATAGACCTACCTGTTCCATTCCTCTTGTCGCTATACAGGCCCAATATTTTTGTTGCTAGACAGGCCCAATATTTTTTTGTCGCTAGACAGCCCCAATATTTCCCCATGTTCAATTTCCCTTGTCCGTAGGGTACAAAGTAGGGTCCCGTGAGGCTATAAATCTTGAGGCTATAGTGAAAACGATCAAATTTAATAGAGAAGTCTACGTGAGGCTATACATCTTGAGGCTAGGTACAACCCCTTACATTTATTATAGAGGTCTACGTGAGTCTATAGATTTTGGGGCTATAGTGCCGGGACCCTTTTTCAACATAGAGGTTTACGTGGGGCTATAAATTTTGGGGCCATAGTGCTAGGACCGGTTTTTAACATTACGGTCTACATTTTATGCATTCGCGTTCGCTTGTGTGGATAGTAGATATGTGTATGTTTTATGCGTTCTCGTTCGTGGATAGTATATGTGGTGTGTGTTTTTTCTTCTCTTCCTTCGTTTGTGTGGATAGTATATATGGGTGTATTTTATGCGTACGCGTTCGTTTGTGTGGATAGTATATGTGGTGTGTGTGTGTGTGTGTGTGTGTGTGTGTGTGTTTTATGCATTCTCGTTCGTTGGTGTGGATAGTAGATATGTGTGTGTTTTATGCATTCGCGTTCGTTTGTTTCAATAGTAAGTATGGTGTGTTTATGCGTTCGCGTCCGTTTGTCTGGACAGTAAATATTGTATGTTTTTTCTTCTCTTCCCGTTTGTGTGGATAGTAGATATGGGTGTGTTTTTTGCATTCTCATTCGTTGTGTGGATAGTAAATAGGTGTGTGTTTTATGCTTTCTCATTCGTTGGTGAGGATAGTAAATAGGTGTGTGTTTTATGCATTCGCGTTTGTTGGTGTGGATAATATATGTGTGTGTGTGTTTTATGCATTCTCATTCGTTTGTGTGGATCGTAAATAGGTGTGTGTTTTATGCTTTCTCGTTCGTTGGTGAGGATAGTAAATATGGTATGTTTTATGCATTCTTGTTCGTTGGTGTGGATAGTAAATAGGTGTGTGTTTTATGCTTTCTCATTCATTGGTGTGGATAGTAAATAGGTGTGTGTTTTATGCTTTCTCATTCGTTGCTGAGGATAGTAAATATGGTATGTTTTGTGCATTCGCGTTCATTGCTGTGGATAGTAAATAGGTGTGTGTTTTATGCTTTCTCATTCGTTGGTGAGGATAGTGAATAAGTGTGTTTTATGCTTTCTGATTCGTTGGTGTGGATAGTAAATAGGTGTGTGTTTTATGCTTTCTCATTCGTTGGTTTGGATAGTAAATAGGTGTCTGTTTTATGTTTTCTCATTCGTTGGTGAGGATAGTAAATATGGTATGTTTTATGCATTAACGTTCGTTGGTGTGAATAGTAAATAGGTGTGTGTTTTATGCATTCTCGTTCGTTGGTGGGGATAGTAAATATGGTATGTTTTATTCATTCGCGTCCGTTGGTGTGGATATTAAATAGTTGTGTGTTTTATGCTTTCTCATTCGTTGGTGAGGATAGTAAATAGGTGTATGTTTGATGCATTCTCGTTCGTTGGTGCGGATAGTAAATAGGTGTGTGTTTTAAGCTTTCTCATTTGTTGGTGTGGATAGTAAATAGGTGTGTGTTTTATGCTTTCTGATTCGTTGGTGAGGATAGTAAATAGGTGTGTGTTTTATGCTTTCGAGTGAGGATGGTAAATAGTTGTGTGTTTTATGTTTTCTCATTCATTGGTGAGGATAGAAAATAGATGTGTGTTTTATGCATTCTCGTTCGTTGGTGTGAATAGTAAATAGATGTGTGTTTTATGCATTCTCGTTCGTTGGTGAGGATAGTAAATAGGTGTGTGTTTTATGCATTCTCGTTCTTTGGTGAGGATAGCATATAATATGTAAAGTGAGTGTAAAGGATGTTTTCGTTCACGTCCGTGCTTGACGTATATAACGCGGAACGCTATTATAGACCAGACTGAAAAAACGCAAGTGTCTCTTGGTTTTGATTGTTTAGAATATTAAGGACCTACACTCACACACTCACACACGTACATCATAATGTTAAAAAAAAAAGGGAATTTGAGTTTTGATTGATTTTGGCAAAATGAATAGTATCTCTTTTCGAAAGAAGTGAGTGGCCCTGAAAAGGACCTTATTCGCGTTCGTTTTGTGGATAGTATAAATGTGCATGTTTTATGCATTCTCATTCGTTGGTGTGGATAGTATATATGTGTGTGTATTTTATGCGTTCTCATTCGTTTGTTTGGATAGTAAGTATGGTGTGTTTATACGTTCACGTCCGTTTGTGTGGATAGCAAATATTGTATGTTTTTTTCTTCTCTTCCCGTTTGTGTGGATAGTAGATATGGGTGTGTTCTTTCTTCTCTTCCCGTTTGTGTGGATAGTAGATATGGGTGTGTTTTTTCTTCTCTTCCCGTTTGTGTGGATAGTAGATATGGGTGTGTTTATGCGTTCGCGTCCGTTTGTGTGATAGTAAGTATGGTGTGTTTGTGCGTTCGCGACAAAGACCCATTTCAGGGCCACTCCACTGCCTCGAAAAGATATTTATTCTTTCTTGCCTAAATTTTTTTTATTCGATTGTATAATTTATATTTAACTTCCCAAAACATTATTCTCTTACCTAAAAAATGTTGTTAGTCGATTTTATAATTTGTGTATGATAGATTGATGTTCATCAATCTATGGAAAAAAAGAGAATATATAAAACATAAAATACTATACTATTCACTGACACGAACGCGAATGATTCAAACTTTGTATAGAAATGACACAGGTGGCATGACGTCACGGTCCTTGCTATACACAAACACGGACGCGAATGATTCGTGTTTGTATATAGAAATGACACAGGTGGCATGACGTCACGGTACTTGCTACATTGTTGCAAGTGTCTAGGAGTTAAGGAATTAAATTGATGTAGAACACGAATGGTTCGTGATTCTGTCTATTTAAGTAATTTGGTATAAGCCATCAGCCTACGAAACAGTGGCTGATTTTTTATAGTTGCTGTTTTTAGTACTGATGATTGACTGATGGCTTGTATATAGAGAGTTATAATATCCACAAACACGGACGCGAATGATTCGTGTTTGTATATAGAAATGACACAGGTGGCATGACGTCACGGTCCTTGCTATACACAAACACAAACGCGAATGATTCGTGTTTGTATATAGAAATGACACAGGTGGCATGACGTCACGGTCCTTGCTACATTGTTGCAACTGTCCAGTACCGTGACGTCACCCTACCTGTTCCATTCCTCTTGTCATTATACAAAATTCCCATTGAGGCTATACTATCCCAGGGTGTGCTAGTCGCTATACAAAATTCCCATTGACGCTATACAGTCCCAGGGTGTGCTTTTGAGGCTATAAATCTTGACGCTATATTCGATATTAGGGTCCCACTTGATTATAGCTATTTATAGCATCATTATAATTATGCAAATTTATGAACACCGCCAACATAATTTCAGGTTTAGGTAATGCTTTATATATAAATCGCGGGCTTGTATTAGTACTGACGCTATAAATCTTGTCCGTAGACAGGCCCAGGGGGTCTTGTAATGCTAATTCCCATTGTCCCTAGATCGGCCCAGGGTGTGCTAGTCGCTATACAAAATTTCCATTGTCCCTATATAGGCCCAGGGTGTGCCATTTGTCCGTAGAAATCTTGTCCGTAGACAGGCCCAGGTGGTCTTGTAATGCCAATTCCCATTGTGCCTAGATCGGCCCAGGGTGTGCTTTTGACGCTATAAATCTTGACGCTATGCAGTCCCAAACATGTTAAAATTCCCATGTTAAATTCCCCTTGACGCCAAAGGGCAACCCCCCTAGTTTAACATAGAAGTCCCATTGACCCTAGATCGTCCCACTACACTACTGACACCGGTTTGTCGACCTTTTACTATTCAAGTCATACTCATTATTATCTACTTTAGTATAGCTTGTGTACTTATCGTATAATGTATTCAAGAATATTTCTGAATGGCTAGTTAATCTGTGTTAACATAGCACTGGAAAATCGGTATCTAATGGATCAAGTAAATTATATACACAGAGTGCAG
This sequence comes from Megalonaias nervosa, assembly GCA_016617855.1. NCBI lineage: Eukaryota > Metazoa > Mollusca > Bivalvia > Unionida > Unionidae > Megalonaias > Megalonaias nervosa. The sequence continues at coordinate 22,619 of JAECUM010012883.1, forward strand.
AGGACATTATGCCCCTTAGTTCCAGGTAAATAAATTAAAACCGTTATCAGACATCACAATCAGAGATTCATTGCAATCACATAATCCTTTCATAGATACAAAGTGAGTGCGTAATTAGTTTCTTTCGTCCATAACTGTCATAATCATTGCATTGTAATATAACTCAATCAATCAATTGGTAGTCTCTCGGGGGCCGAGGAAGACATGTTGTGCAGTCTCATCAACGATGGACGCGTATGTGGCTCCGGAGTCCAAATTCCGATGAACACAGGCGGTTGCAGGTGGGGCATGGGACACCGGTACTTGGGGGTGGCTGAGACGCAGCTTTGTGGCGTCTCTCACGAGCTGCAGCAAGACGCTGGCGGCGGTCAGCCTCGAAGGTGGAACTGGCTTTTCTGGTCAGGACTCGTCAGTGACTTCTGTCTGAGGCAGCGAGCTCGAGCTGATGCGGTTGAAGGTCTGCCCATTTGATGTGCATCTTGAGGTTGTCTTTGTACCTCTTGTGAGGGCGGCCTTGGTTTCGGTTGCCTTGGACTAGCTCGCCAAAGAACAGTTGCTTTGGGATTCTGTTTTGATCCATGCGGATGACATGGCCGGTCCAACGAAGCTGGGCCTGGATCAGTTTGGCTTCGATGCTTGTTGTGTTTGCTCTATCAAGGACTTCCTGGTTGGGGATTCGGTCATGCCACTCGATCCTCATGTAATATAACTACAAATACGTTAAGAGACTTCAAACCATGACATCAGATTTATGAGGTTAGTACACATTAAAAAACTCCAGAAATTGTGGCCATTCTCTCAACAGACGGAGATATTGGGCTTGGGCAGGATAGACTAAATGCATTGTACTAGCAATAGTAAGAAGGACGTGTATATTCCGTTTTATTGCACTGGCAAGGAAACACGGGGAATGTGGTATCGCTGGTGAGATCCTGGTTGTATGCATGCATGATATGGCTCCACTCTTCCTCCACCGTTTAAGATTGAGACTAAAGTGTTTCGAATTTGGGTTTGAGTGGGTTAAATGTGCTACCCAAAATCTCAAAATGTAGCCTCACTTCCTAGTGAAGAGTTGAGGAGAATATAAGCTTCGCCTGAACATGATGAGATTTGAAGGGGATGGATGAGTCTTGATTGTCGCCGGCTTAAAGAAACTTCACTTTAATGTATCTACTTCTGTTTGTATATTTCCCTGATTGTCTGTATTCATATATCCGTCCGTACTACAAGTCACCCATCCAGCCATATATACTGACATGCTCAACGTACAATGAATCAATTTATTTGATTATCTACATATGTCCATCCATCCATTGATGTATTAATCATCATGCTACTTTATTCTACCTGTGTCCTCTTGACAATCAGCGTGACAATAAGTGATGCTACATGTCTAGATGTATAATACAGCGAGTCATTGTAAATGTAAATAAGGCTTAAATGCTACTTCGGAACGAAGTTTCTGAGTAGAATGACGCACCGGATCCGATTTAATATTAACTATGAAAGTATTGTTCCCCATCAAAACAGAAAAAAAAAAAACAACAAACATAATTGAAGCATTACAATTGGATGGAGATGGAGTGTCAGTTGACCAGGTATCGTTTGATATATATGTCATCTTGGATTCTATGCAAGTTTCAAGTATTTGAAAGACACATAGTCTCCTTTCAAAGGATAATTGTGTCCCGCGGTTTATTATGTCTCTTCCAACTTAATGACTATCTCGTATTAACGGCTGAGCCATATAGATAGAATACGTTCTATTCAATGTCAGAACTCTCTTAACATAGAATAAATACGCCATATAATTAGAAATTTGGCTTTAAAAGAAAATGGTCGGATGCTTTCTCGTTCCAAAAATGGGGGTTGAGTAGGATATCGATCTGATCAAGCAAGGTAAGACGTACAGGGTACGATTTTGGTCTATTCTGATGTTCATGCCAAAACTTAAGAAGAAAGTTCCCATACATACCAAATAATACGACAGGGATTTGGAACTGTTATACATAAAACGGGCTTATGATGACTTTGGTCTTTGATATTCTCCAGTAGAGAAATGTAATTACAGAAAGAAGCAAAGAATAGAAAAAAGAGGGGAAAGTGCAAAGAAAAAGAAACATGGAAAAATTGCTGAAAGAAATGGAGAGAAACAAAACAGAAGAGAAAAACATGCAAATGCAAAAAGGGAAAGAAGAGAAAGAAATAGAAGTACAGAGTAAAAGAGAAAAGGAGAAAGAGAGGTGCAAATGTAGAAAAAAAAAAGAAATGGAAAAGGCAGTTTGGACTAAACAAATTAGAACATACCACCCATTTACACACCAGTTCGGGTTTTTAATGCTACCAAAACTACATACCAAAAAGACGTATATCGATATTTTACTCATTTTGAAAAAATAAATTGCTGAAAATTTGAATTGGCCATGACAGCACTGGACTTTATTATTATAAAGTGTATTTATTGGGAAACCTCGTGTAGTCTACACTTCACTGTCGGTACAACAAAGTGCTAATTATGATGTGGCTAAGGAACGAATCTTGAAGGGTTATGGGTTAGTACCTAAGGTATATCCATGAGGGCTTAGAAACTGTAGAAAAGAAACTGGCAGACCCCTGTCAAATTTACCAAGGAAAAATAACAGTTATTTGATATGTGCTAAGAAGGTTTATCCAGATTAAAATAACCTCAGCAGTTCATATTAGTTGAAGATTTCAAGAATTCTATCCATAGTGACGTCAAAATATACCAAAGGGTGCAAACGTTAGAAAATGCTGCTCGTACAACAAGTCTTCATCGCAGTAATAAACACGTCGCAGTCGCGTTAGAGTACATCTAAACTTTAATCTGGCACATCTTTCAGGAATCAAACTTCTGATAAGACTGATAAGAAATCCTTTTATGTTCGTACGTTAACTTATTGTAAGAAGAAAGGGTGCTTTTTTTCGATATCTACAGATGAAAAATAACAAACCTAATAATTGCAGAACAGTTGTACTTATTTTATTGAGGTAACTGCCATAGTCATGCATTGAAAGCAATATATTGGCACGGCCAAACAACCCACGTCTGATTGTGTTAGGGAGAATTATTAACCATTCATATAGAAAGGTTATGTATCACTTATTGCTGATTCTGCCAAGCCTATCCCTATTAAAATATTAAGGGATACCGGAGCTTCGCAGAGACATTAATTAACAGGTATTTTGCCTTTATCTGAGACGTCTTCTTTTTTTGAACGTGCTCTTATTCATTGAGTAGAGTGCAGCTTTATTAATGTTCTTCTTTATTGTCTAAAGTTGTCATCAGACTTGGTCACAGGAGCAGTGACAGTCGGAACAGTTTATCGATTATCCGTCGAGGGTATTCATTTATTACTAGGCAATGACATTGACATAGATAAGGTTGTGTTTAATCCACCCGAAACTGATAAGCCTTGCTTGGATATAAAATGCGATCATAGTGAAAAGCAATCCCTGATTTATACTCAGGTTGTGCAGTTACTGAAGCTATGGGAAATGGAGCTCCTGAGAATAATGTAGATCAGAAAACTCTTTTGATTGGTCAGTCTTTTGATGAGGTCTTGTTTGCTCCATGTATTAATCAGTCAAGAAGTACAGATCACAGTTATACTTTATAGCTACTTACTAGCATTATTCTAATCAGGTTAACACAAACAATCGCTTATTGTCGAACAGGAAAAAATCCTGAAGATACCTAATACTTATCTGCAAGTTATTCCTGCATCTTACGAACCATTTAGCAGAATAATAGTAGACTATATCGGTCCCTTATTAAAGACCAAGTTTGGAAACGAATACTTGTTGATTATAATGTGTGCATCCACAAGATTTCCAGATGCAATTCCTTTCAGGAATATTAAAACTAAAACAATAGTAAATGTTTTGATTAAAAAGTCTGTCCACTCTGATCAAGGGTCAATTTTGTTTTCTTCTCTGGAACTGTCCAACAAGCTAAGCATGAATTAGGCATCCAACAGTTAAATCTTCTGCCAATCACAGTGAAAGTTTTAGAAAGATGTCATCAAACGTTGAAGAATATGATTCAGTCATATTGCTTTGGTACAGGAACATAGTGAGACAAGGGTGTTGATTTGATGTCGCTCGCTGTTAGAGACTCATTTAAAAATTCATTAGGTGTTTTTGTCCTTGTAAAGTAGTATTTGGAAATAAAGTCAGTGGACCATTGAAGTTATTAAAATAGAATCTTCTTTCACCGGCAGATTCAATAGTCAGTCTTATTGGCTAGGTCTCTGGTTTTAAATATAAGTTATCCAAGGCTTGTGAAGTAGCGGGAACTAATCGGCACGGTGCTCAGTCAAAAATGAAATGAAAGTATGACATACATCTAAAGGAAAGACATTCTCAACCGGGTGACAAAGTTCTGGCTCTCTTGATCTTACCTCAAATTCCTCTTGAGGCTAAGTATAATGATCCTTATACAGTTGAAAAGAAAGTAAGTACTTAAATTATATCATTAACACTCCTTTTAGGCGAAAATATAACCAACTTAGATAGATTTATTAAAGGGATAGAGATAGCCAAGATAATCATTCCGTTAATTTAATTGTATCTGTCCCAAACTGAAGATTGTAACGATGGCATGCAGTCGGACTGTAGTGACTTTTTTTGGTTTAACTAATCTTCGGAATTCGGAAGTATTAAAAATTCTGGACCAGAAACGTTCACATCTACAGCCACAATAAAATTGAGAACAAACACAGCTATTATTTCAATGTGAGCACTTGTTTCTAGATGTACCAACACTAACACTTCATGACGTTGAAATTGTAGATTATACACTTGTGAAACAACAGGGTGAATTCTGCCAAACATGAACATTTGAAGAAAGAAATTTAATATTTCCTGGAGAATGATTTCATAGAACCGAATAACTGGAGTTCACTATTCTTTCTAGTGGTGAAACCAGATAATACTTTCCGTATTTGTATTGATTATAGAAAAGCGAATAGTGTCATTATTCATTTCCAATTATGCCAATGTAGTCATTGTTTCTTGGCATCGAAATACATGCATGGTGAACATGATGCTACTATTCTGTGCATCAACACTTCTGCTGTTATTCTGATTATCGACACTTCTGGTGTTTTTGTCAAACACAATTTAAAATGGCCTTTAATCAATAGTGTTATTTAGTTATTATTGTCATATGATCCTATACGATAGGTAATGCCCTTTCAGTCATTTACAAAGAAGATATTGACTTTTGTTTTACGCAAATGATATACACCAAAATACTGACAATTAGACAGTATATCTTGTTTTAGGAAAGAAAGAAAATAAGAATTCATTCACCCATTTATTTACGTCAGTATTTTAAAGAATATACTGAACTGTGTTTCGTTGCTTGCTGGGCAATTATCTAACATTTGAAAATGGCATATGTTCAATCTCTAACAGGGGTTAAAGTGATCTGCTTTCGAAATAATTTCTCGTGACTGTTCCAATATTTCTCAATATATATTTATCCTTGATGCAAGTTTATATTTGGAGACAACAATTAGTCCCCCAGAATTTTTATTATCTACATGGGTTTGAGTCATACTTTATCCACTCCGAACCTAATGAATGAGGTGCAACTTTCATTATTGAGTGTTATTAACTTGAGCCTGCAAAACTACTAAAACTGAAACATTATAATATTGTCTTTACATTTTGTTAGTTACGGATATGATAAGATAACACGGACCACCAAGTCTATTTATGTAAAGCCATTTCTATATTTGTTCCATTTAGTACCTTGGGTTCCACAAATTCCTTTTCTAATAACGGTGGCTTACTGCAGTTATTGTATGTGGTAGCCGGGCTTTGGTAATTGAGGTAGTGGCATAATAGCTCGCTTTAAAATGCAACGCTTTTGCATTTACACCACTGACCTTTGTTTAAAACCCCTCTTAAAATTACCTTAAATGAAATAAACTAATTTTTTTTCTCAAAAATATAATCGTAACATTTATTTTAACAAGATTTTTAGTGATATTCTACTAGACCGTTCTTATCTTGAACTTTTGCAATATACTTTTAATTTGTAATGAGAGCAATAAACACGTAAGGCAAACATATATCGCATGCAGCTACATTAGAATCTTCAGTAAATGTACAGTCTTTCTAATGGTTCAGAACAAAGTGCATTGCAAAATATTTATTTTACAAACTAAGTATGTTGTATTGCATCTTGATACTGCCGTATAACATTAATGACTATCCTGTCTTTTTATCAACTCTTGAATAAAAATGATGACCAGCGAATTTGCAATATCATTCTTACACAACAAATACGTACGCAGCTTTATTGGATGAGATGTATCGATCTAACCGTATCCATATATCAGCATCATATAAGGACTTCAACCTACATTGACACCTTGGTGCGCTGTTATTCTAATATTTCTCCCAGCCACACCCAAAAGAAAAGATTCTTGATCTACCGTATTAGTTTTTTGATGTTGTTTTGTACAACATAAGCCTAATAAAAAAGATTTGTAAACTAGGTGCTGTGCATGACTATGTAGGAAATAGCGATTAATATCCGCAAACTGCCTACTTTCAATCAGAAACTGGCTAGTAGTTTCCTGGTAATCTGGCACATAAGCACCCCTAGCTGGTTAAGAAAGAATATATTATGTCCGATAAATATTAAGTCAATTTATGCTAAAGGAAATACCTCGTTGATAAATACGGAAATGGTTTAATTCGCGTTATCATATTTACCTAAGACGAGTACGTAGCTCCAGATAAAGTTAGAAAAATATTTAGCTCCAATCCCCAACCCCCAGAACAACAACAACAAAGCCCCTCAAAAACAAAACAATGCAAACTGGACACACTAAGCCAAACAAGAAATTTATTTTTGTACGTTTGAACAGCACGAGGACTTGCAGAGAGAGAGAGAGAGAGAGAGAGAGAGAGAGAGAGAGAGAGAGAGAGAGAGAGAGAGAGAGAAATATGTATGGACCTGAGACCATTGCATGAATTAATATATGTTTATGTTATTCATAATAGCTGACAAAAATCTATGCAAAAAGCAAATAATAAAAGGAATCTTGTACTGTATTACTATAAATAAAGAATCCTTTTCTTTAAAATAAAAAAGAAACAAAAGAAGGAAACATGAATGACTAGAATGAAATGTAAATCGAATTGCAGCATATAATTCAGGCCAAACACGTATTGTATTTCAGATCAACATTATCTATGAGAGAGAGAGAGAGAGAGAGAGAGAGAGAGAGAGAGAGAGAGAGAGAGAGAGAGAGAGAACAAAACAGCGAGACAGACGGCGCAAAAACTAATTCTATCCCGTCAAGATTTTATATAATTGGTTGTTGGGTAGTGGGAGTCAGAACCAAATAGGGTTTGGTACATCTATCGTTCTTACTCAGATCCTAATTTCTACATTTACAAGGGAACGAGGTCTCCTGTCTAAGATATGGTCAGTACTGATGTTCGTGTCAAATCTACCTTTAAAGATCCCATACAATCCATACGACACAAACGTGATTAGGAACTGCTCTTGTTAACACGAGCTGATATTGACTTTGATCTTCGATACCCTCACATGATGACTGGACAGGCGGTTGTTATGGATGCATGTTTCCTGGTTTACGTTGTTTGTTATATGATCCATATACTACGCTAATTTTGTATTAAAATAGTGTAAATTGTGAAACAATTGTATACTTATATTTCATTTTCAACCTTTTTTAACATAATCGTATCAACAACTTGAGACATTTGCAAATTTTTAAGGAGGAATATAGTAGGACTATGTTTTCAAATTTTGGTTACTTTAAATTATTTAAATAAGCCAATATTTTGGGCTATACAATCGTGCATCAGCTAGGACCGCATTAACCTGTATTCATGATACCATCAAATGACCGTTCTGTCCATCGTAAACAGTAAATAGGTTTGACTTTTGTGACATTAATCAGTAAATATCTGGGTTATTGACTTCCCACCCAGGCAAAGATCACTTTCAAGAGGTCTAAGAGAATATAACCGGTACGATAGATATCACGGATGTCATATCAACACGTTTCATATAGATATCGGATAATCTGCTTTTCGAACAGTGTACAAAATCAAGTTAGACACTTGAGACATGGGATAATCAAAATTTAATTCGTCAGTAACACATTATTTTTTGTGCTGATCTAAACAGTCAGCGAAGTATATTTTTGGCGACCTTTCATGTTTTACCTATTGGAAGTATTTACTTCGTAGAGGACTGCTTCGTGATGAAGTTTACAGAACGTGTATCACGACAACATGTTTGCAAAAAGGTACATTGCAATCAGAGATCAATATTTGTATAAAGAAATCTCGATTGTGAATATTATATTCTGGACACAAAGTAAATGGTTATTTGGGTTCTAGCCGTTAGTAGTGGGGGGGGGGGCAATATGGCAATATCATTGAAATTAGGTGAAAAAGAATATAGCGACACTGGTAATTTAACATGGGAATGGCATCTGGGGATGAATGGGAATTGAACATTGGTGACGTTATGGGGTTTATTGGGTCAAAACTATTTATAGGGTGAAATGCATTTATAGGGACAAAGGTTGATAGGGACAAACATAGATATACAGAAACAAACAAATACACATCCAAACAAAGAAGATGAAAACGCAGAAAAGAGGACAGAGATTTTACAAAGAAAGACTCACAGATAGAATAGAGAATTAAAAAAAGTCTATTGTATGGGTGCAAAACATTTAAGTATATACATGGGCTCTCTGGCCTGTGCTTTGGTCTAAGTACTATCCATTTAATACATAAAAAATTGTACAAACCTATGTACAAGTTATTTAGTTCTTGGTTCTAGTAAACTACTTTTGAACATTAAAGTTCATGCCTTCGAAATATCACTTCATATACAACGTATTTACATTTCATAAAAGAACGCCAATTTCTTTCACGCTACATTAGATGTTCATTTTCAAGAACAAGCTAAAACAAAACAAGAAACTAGCAATCAAATACGACAAAGTTCATGTTTCTCTCTATAACCGTCACACACGTTGTTTAAAATCTGGTCAGTTACCACTTGTGTCCCAGCGTAGATGTTTCCCATCACGTACTCCCTTTCATTCGTAAATCTGCTGTTGTATCCATCATGCTAGGTACACTTATCGGTAAGCAGATCAAATTCAGTCATTGTCTTCTTCCCATGGAGGTACAACGTGTGCCATATGAATGGTCACCTTTCCGTCGGTGATGTCAAATTTTTCTCTCATCGTCTGCACGTCTTCAATAGCCCTCAAAAGTTTGGAAGACGTTAATGCTGCTGGTGTGCTAAACCCGAGACATACAGGCGAGTTCACACTGTCGTGATACAGGGATAGGCTCAAACGACCTCTATCTTGGACTTGGTTCAGACATTTGAGTTCCTCTAACAGTGAGTCAAATGAGTCCGTAATGAAACCTGCTGCTTCCTCGGGTGGAACGTCAGACGCGAAGTCTTTAAAGTTCACGGTGAAGGTGTAAGTTGTCGTCCTAAATTTTCTCGAGAGCGCTGTCTGAGTCATTTGGATGCTAAAATATTCCTTTAGATCTACTGAATCCTTTTCCTTCTTGGACGCACTTTGCTGTGACGGTATGGTGTTGAAAGAGGTCAATAATATTTTTTTTTTTTTTTTGTTTTTTTTCATCTGCGTAGAATGATTCATCTTTCTCGGCGTATGTCCTCGCAATGAAGTGTCGTTTTTGGAAGTCGTCCCTCTTTTATACTGTGTGATATAAGCGTGTCCACAAGGTAAAGTCTTGTAGTCTTTAAGTCGCACTGATTGCACATAGTTTTCCATGGCGTTAGTAAATAAACAACTAAGATGTAGTACTGCATTGGTGATGTGATCGTGAGGCACAGCATCACACTTGAGTTTCTCATTGGACTTGAGTCTCAATACTTGCTGTCTGAAAGGATTCATCTTTCTAGATTGCGGTTTGTAGTCACAATGAAGTACCGGCCTTGGACTTTTTCCCCTTTATATGCTGCCCATATCAGCCTGTGAAGTGGTTGGGAAGCCGCACTCGCTTCTGGTACACGATTTGATACATTTTTTCTAAGGGTCGACTGGCTATTTGGTATGTGGGTAAACATGCAATCTTGTGCTGTTCGTAAGTGGCCACTTTAAAATGTTGATCCTCTCTAGATTGCAGCGCTTCATTTAGCACGCTAAAGTTCACCACTTGACTCGTTCGATGATTTAGAGTCAATCCTTTGACTTTACACTCGGTGTGCACTTCTCGTTTGTCCCGGTATTCGTAGCCGTAATTTTTTGGACCGCCACTAGCAAAACTTAGAATCTTGTCTTCGGGGTGCTCGTCTGTCCAGCCTCCTAAACGGTCTCCTTCGATTTTAGGGTAATGATGATCATCAAGGCGTTGAATGTAGATGCAACTCTGCGTGTCAAAATACAGGACACGGTCTCCTAATTGGTGTAAGACTTCGTACAATTTTAAGCCATCATGGACTGTCACGTAGGTTGCAATGATGACAATTCCAAATTCGTCTGTCTGTACAAACTCGAGTTCTTCTTCGTAATTGACCAGAATCAAGCCATCACGAACGACGTCATGTATTTGGTTTTGTCGTGAATCATCTGGAAGTAGCGGGAAGGTTCTGTCAAATACTCCGTTTTGGGTAAACACGGCCTTTGTGCTATCTTCCCTACAATCAATTCAACATCACTTTGGCAAACGTACGCCTTCCTTCACTTTTCTCGGCGTGGTCTAAACTGATGTCTTCCTGGTCAAAATATTTCTCGATACTTGCTGTCTGAAAGGATTCATCTTTCTATGTTGGGGTTTCTAGTCACAATGAAGTGCCGGCCTTGGACGCTTTCCCCTTTATATGCTGGAAAGTGACGGTATTTTCACACGTAAGGATACAGCGAACACACGTCCAAGTATTTGATTTCTTCTCCTTTCTTCACCTCGACGTGGTACAGCAAACATGTGATATTCGTTCGTCCTCAATACAAATTATCCCGAGGTTCGAGAGGGTACACCAGCTCGTAACTTTCTACGATGGATTTAAACTCAGGATCGGTTTTCAAACGGTGATCGTACTCGTGTTCCCACATTTCCACGACTTGGTATCCTTGCTGTTCTAACTTAAAGCGCCGTTGACAAGTGTCTTCCTAGAAGTCTTACATGGTACGTTGTAAACAATGATTTTTAGTGTCACGTTGAGGGTAGGAGATCGGACATCCGTGAAATAAGCATCCGTTAAACTCGTAGACGATCTTGGGGTTTCTTAAGTCTCAGCTATCCACCGAATACGTTCCAATGGTCTTATCGCCTCCTCCGTTTCGGGCAAGTAATGTAGCCAACGCAGAGGTTTGATCAAATATCGACGTTTGACAAAGTTCGTCGTTTGAGGGCGTATGACAGCCGGGGTGTTTTCGGGCATGAATCGTTTACGGTATACTAAGGAGCACGCTTTGGGAATGGTGCAAGTTTCTTTCAAAAGATCGATCCCTCCATGCTCCATGAACAATTCTCGAAATTTTCCACAGCAACGACGTAAAACGTCCACGTCGGATCGACAATACTTTAAAATTTCTTCCTGAAACTCGAATGGGTCCGAGGCGTGAGAATGATACCAAACGTAGAAGCTTCTAGTTGCTTAGTAAGCATGTTGTCGGGGTCATAGTGGTGAGCATCAGGCTTATGTGACAGAACGGCGTGTTGATTGGCTTCGGTATTGAAAAAGTGCTGAAAATAGCCTTTGGCCATTTCTGTCATTCGGTTCAATGGCATGGCCATGTAACTCATTGAATCTTTAAACTGCACTTGTTTCACTTGTATGGAGATGATTTTAGCTCCGTTCAAGGTGACTTTAGGGTGTTCGATGCCTTGTTCCATATAGTATTTTATAAGAAACTGTCCATGGTATCCCGAGAAATTGTGAGCCATCACAGTGGCATAGCGATGACAATCTCCATAGCGTTCGATGTCTTCTTGGCTCCATGTCTCATCGATAGGATCTAAGATCCATCGGGCGAAATCTTCCAGCGTGTTAGGTTCTCGAAAGACTTATTAATTTCTCCAGGAATCTTGCTACGGTGGGGGCAATGACAAAAGATACGTTCTTGGATGCACTTCTCGCACGCTTGATGAGCCGTGCAGAAATTAGGAATGTGGACGCCAGTCTTTTGCATGCATTCGAAATCGATAAAGATGAATTTCACGTTCTTCTTGTCCTCTTCCTCCTCCTGTTTGGAATGGTATTTTTGAATGTAGCATTCGTGTTCCAAGTCCACGATTTGGTGACAAATGTGACATCGTGTTTTTCCTGGACAAATGTGGGCCTTGGCATTGTTGCTACGTATAATTTGTCCACAAGTAGGACACAATCTGAGGAGTTGACAAGCAATTTTTTTCTGTGAACCTTGGGTCACGAGATGTTGGTAACAGGCTGGGCTGACAAAAGTTAGCTGGCAATGCATTCATTCTTGTGCTTCTTCAAGACAGGGTTTAGATGCTAAACATCCTCGGCATTTCGATCTACAGCGCTTGTGTTGTTATACCCATAGTCACATTTTTCACAGTAATAACTGTATCCGAGGAATGCGGTGGTACTGGTAATGGCATCAAAATGTTCATCGTGATGATAGACGTGAATATATTTTCCGTCTTTGAAAGAGGTCCACGCACTTCTTGAGGGTGCACTTTCAATGTGTAGCGTGGAGCCAAGACGTCTTGCAATTTTTGCATTTCGGGAATTTCACAAGTGGTGTCTTTGGATAGGCGAGCTTGCTCTGACAAGAGTTCTACATCACTTCGTTGTTTGGCTCGGACCGATCGTTGAATAATTTTCCAGGCTCTTTCCATCCTACCGTTTTGTTCTTCTCGGCATACATTGGTCCAATGACGATGTCTCGGGCTAAACACATCTTGTCTTGAGGGTTGTTAATTTGGACAATGCTGCGCCCGATCCCTTTGAGAAGAGAAACGTGGGTCATGTACAGTGTCGCTTTTCCATCGGTGATGTGAAACTTGTCGTTGGATTGTTGCACGTGTTGAATTTTGTCGATGACTTTGGAAGGTGTCAATTCTTCCAGGCTGCCAAACGCGATTCCAACAGGTAACTTCAAACTGTCTTTATAAATGGAAAGTCTCAAGACATCGTCTTGTTTGGCTTGACATTGTCGTTTCTGTGTAGTTAACAAAGAATCCCACAAATAGGTGATGAACTATTCTGCTTTCTCCATCGGTACGTCTGACTTGAGATCTTTAAACTTTACAGTGTACGTGTCGGCCGTAGTTCTAAATGTTCTAGAGATGTGTTTATCCGTCTCTCGAATGTGGCAATACTTTTCGGGTGATACTGGTGAACTTTGGTTTGGAGTAGGCTCGCTAGGTCTGGTCGCAGATGTGGAAGGTGTTGGTTCAGGTTCGCTCATGTCTTCGATTTGAGCGAACACTTCTTTTCGTGTGTGAGGCGATACGTCACGTCGCTGCCTCTTACCTTCTTCTTCTCTCTCACTGAAATCGTGCGATCGTTTCATCTCGACTGTTGATTCAGAAATGATTTAACCAAGTTCGTTCTCTTTATATATACCCTCTCTATCTCTTGTTGTGACAATGACTTGGTATATTTCACATGGGCAAGTAAAAGCCAAATATATAGGAACCCTGGCTGACTTATGCGAACCACAACGGAGCGTCTTAAACACCTCACGCATCTTGACAACCCATCGATTCAAACCCTACCACGAAAGAAAAAAGTTGCAAGAAAAACACCAGACAGTTGCTGTCATTTGAGAGCTAGATACGGTACTGTGCCGTTAGGACACGTACGTACTCTAGAAAACCACCCTACTCGGCAACGATGTCTCCTTCTGTCTGTCACTTCTTCTTTGTCGTTGACCACGATGTCTACTAACCCTGATTTAGCACCCGTGTTTCTTCATTCGATATTCTTTAAAATACTAAACCCATTTTTTAAAGAACTACCCTTATTTAACAGCAGCGAGGACGTCTCCTCCTGCTCTTATCACTGCTGTTGCACCTACAAGGTGATCTTTCCTAAGACCAAAATATGAGACAAAGTAAGTAAGTTGTGAAGTTGAGTGGATGTATCGAAACAACAACCGTCAAGCCTCTATGTTCGACTTCTGTTCGTGATAATAACTTGTGATACTTCACATTTTCTAAATTGGAAATGTTTACAAGCCGTACAAAAGTTATGTGACTTTAGCTTTTGACACTTGCACAGACTCTTCACTTTACATGTGTCACCAGAAAAATATCTATCCAATTTTTACCTTTTTCCATAACACGAACACTCTTGCAACTTGACCAGAAATCTGTACTTCATTATTCGTGGATATCCCACATACCCGTCCCGTCATATAGAGCCTGTTAAGAACTTTAGGAATATCCCCTCATTTGTTTAGAAATATCAAAGCTTTCATGTGCATTTTCCCTGTTCAACGATTTATTAGTGTTTAGGTATGTTCCCTAAAAACACAAACAATTTTGAAAAAAAAAAGAATTTTGAATAGACGTTTCTCCCTTTTTACACATTTTTTCAAGTTGTCGTTGTATGGCAAATTACTTCCGCATACCGTCTCAAAGTGTTAAATTCGGATTTGTTGGCTAGTCATATTTAATCTTTAAGTCTATTGTTTATGTATTTCTTTTTTATAGAAGATGTAGGCTTTTGTATTGTTGTAGCGGTATTTATGTTGTTTAGTCTGTTGCTGTGAAAGAAAATATCTATAGCAATGTGCTTAAGTTTGTTCAAGCAGCAGAGAGGGTGTACGGACCACTTTCTAGAAGAGACCTTTTTTGAAAATAATGTTTCCTACGAAAATGAAAATACAAAGTCAATAACGCCAAACAGAAGCCTCTAACCAACCGAGACTCTCTCTAATTGGGTTAGCTCATTTTGTTACTTTATTTTTGACGCTTGTACTTTCAAATTTTTATAAGTGTTCATTTACGTACCCGGACACTTACTCGAGGTCGTCACCCTTCCTGCTGCTGTGTCTCAGCCAAAATTTGTATCGAGACCTATGCGATATCGTGACTGAGGATCATGTAAATTTATCGTGATAAATCCACTAGGAATCACTTACGCGCGTGAAAATAAATTTCTGAATTTGATCATATCCATGTCCCCCTGAACACCAAGTCTGATGAATGTTTCGCAGAGTATGTGTATCGACTCCATTAAACACAACTAAAAGATTGCAGTTATCTCTGATCACTTTAGGTACTTGTGTATATCGCTGAGTAACATAAATCACGTCTGTGTTTTTGTGTCTGCCTCGAGAAAATATCCAAGCTGGATTTGATTGTTTGTCCAGCATCACATCATCGTATGCTACCAGATTATTGATACATCCATCGAGATCATCTACAGATGGATGATCATCGATATCGGTGATAATGTAAATAATATCATTTCTGTCCTCGTCCAACAATTTTGCATTTTCATTAAAATCTTTAAGCACGTTGCAGCATCGCTGATCATCTACAGATGATACCACTAAATACAACTTATCCCACTTGAGCCATCTCATCACATTAAGCAACAATTGCGTCTTACCAGACCAAGATTGACCTATGACAATTGCTCTGATAGAATTTGGTAGCGCTTGATGATGCTTGACTGGCCGTTTTCGTGTCACTGAAAACTCAATGATATCCATGTTGTACAAATATAATAAATAATATGAATTTATATTGTGTTCGATGCAGAGCCCCCACCCCCACAATTGGACTAACAACAATAATGATGATGAATAAAAAGCGTGCACTTACAGGCAAGTGTGTAAAATGTGGTACAAAAAAAATGCAAATTTATCTCTACTAAAACAGGTGGAGATACCGCTGCTTCATTAGGAAAATTATCAGGAGCTCCATGGGAAAAACATCTTCCTGGGTATAATTATTGTCGTTCTGGAACCCGACCTGATATCCGACTTGACGAACGAGACCAACCAAGACCTGGAGAGTATCCAATAAATGCGATTGATCAAGCATGCCACGTTCATGATGTTGCATATAAAAATAAAGATTTACAACAACGACATATTGCAGATGTGAAGTTGAGTCACTCGTTAAATTCCATAAAAAATAAATCTCTCAGAGAAAAAGTAGCTAGCTTACTAAATCTGCGATGAAAGGTAAACTAGTGCTAGAGGCCGATAATTAATCAACCTATTATTATTACAATAATGGAATCGACTTATTATAGCCAAAGAGGATATAGGAGAGGCAGAGTATCTACTAGTAAATTTGCTGATGCATTAGGTGTCTCACGTTCTGTTGCTGCAGACTGGTTAGCACGACAGGCAATTAGGCAAATTTATCTACCACCACCTAAAACAATTCAGTACGCATATTTTGATGTCAGCACTCCCAATGGAGTTCATCAAACAGATATTTTGTTTTAACCACACGATACCATTAAAACCAGTAGACATCAATCACGCACATACAAATACGCGTTAACTGTCCTTGACATTGCAACTAGGTATAAAAAGCAGAACCGCTATCAACTAAAACAGCAACTGAAGTTGCATCTGCGTTTGAACGAATTTATCAACGTGGTGGTCTACGATGGCCACAGTTGCTACAGGTTGATCCTTACAAAGAATTTCTTGGTGCAGTATCATCTCTGATGAAACAACAAAACGTCAAACTGAGACGCGGACATACAGTAATTCATCGTGATCAGACAATCGTTGAACAATTTAATCGAACACTTGCTGAGCGGTTATTTTGATATCAGTATGCGCAGGAAATATCCTTGAACAAAGTTCAGAAAGACATGAGATCTCGTGAATGGGTTGCAAAGACTACCAAGTGTGATAGCTGCGTTAAATAATGAAATTGCTGATGCAACTTCTATGAAACCCATCAGTGCGATTACAAAAGGACATATACCAATACAACGACATGACTCTTTCTCAAACAACCAGTACTAGGTAATGTGACTGTAAGATATTTATATCAACCTGGTGAACTTGAAGGTGGTAAAAAAAGAGCAACTGATCCTATTTGCAGTGTGACCACACATAAAATGTCCAGCGTGGTAAGATCTACAGGTAGACTTGCAATCTACAGACTAGATTCAACTGCTCCTCAAAGTGGATTTGTACGTGAACAATTACAAGTAATTCCTGAGGATATACAATTACCACCGCCTTCACTTCTATGAAAGCAGAACACTAGCTCCTCGACGTCGATTACACTCAAGACATGTCAACATCACATTTTCGCGTGTGTGACCAAGACTGCTATAAATTCCATCCACGGTGAATTGTTTTGGATTATTAGCTGAATACTGTCTCACATCATTACTGTGTTACAACTCGCACAATGATTATTCTGTCGTTGTTTCAGTGTAACGATAAATTCAGCATCGAGATCAAAGTCGCACTTATTGTGTTGTCACATTGCTTATAACTAGCAAATTGTTTTCTTACTACATCATTGCCAACACCTCTGGTGTCTCCGGTAGTTTGATTATTATTTACTATGAAGTCTATGATAACCCTCCGCAGCTGAGATGTTCTTCTGACTCGAGACACTACCAGATAAACTAAATTTGACCATTCAATACGATCATCGACAATCCAAATATTTGTATTGGAGATAGTTAATCCTTGTGACGATTGAATCATTATAGCATATCCTAGAGTCCATGGAGCTTTGTCAACAGCACTCACAGGAAAAAAAAACAATATCAGTAAGAACGAGTTTTTGTTTCCTTGGTTCTACCCCTGACTCTGTCAAGGTTCTAGGAATTTCAGCAGCGATATTTTGTCGTCGTGTGTCAGCTTGGTCGATAACACAATGGCACATGTAGATCTGAAAACTTTTCTTTATGTAACAGAAATAATTGTTTTTGAAGTGTGTCACGAACTTCCTTTCTGCTTGCAACTATCAAATCATCAGGTCTCCATAAATTCCAAAAATCATTCATCGTAGTCTCTGGAATCACTTCACGTATTATTTCACACTGAATCTTGTCTGGCTGCAGTCTCATTATTTTTTTTTTATCTCCCTTAATTCCGGATCAACTGATCGATGATCATCAGTTATCTCCTCATAACTATCTACAGACTTTTTCAGCCATTCATGCGGAGACGATCCAACAAAAGGTGATGGTTGACCATGATCGCCACACATGATAACAGCAGTATTTTTTGTCAACCACCAATCAAGAAACATTTTTAATTCCTTCACAGACACTGTGCATATTTCATCCGAAATAGTGATCTTGGGAATGTATTTCTCACACATCCGTGATGGAGTCCATTCGTCTCCGCACTATCTAAAGAAACTTTGATAAGTATGAGATTTCACTCCGCGTTCTTTCAATTCTCTGGCAAGTCTATGTGTTGGCGTCAAAACAACCATATAAGATTCCGAAATAATTCAATCGCACGCGTTGTTTCACCAGAACCACCACACCCCTGAAGATAATGTTTTATGTCTGGCCACAGGAATCATATAACAATGGTGCTGAAGATAATTGTGACATTCGATTATTCTTGTGGTGTATACTCTTAATTTCAACGTCGGCTGATTTAGAATAACTAAGTTATCTTTTCTCGTTTAATTCTCCATTCGCCACATGATGTATAATTGCCAATATATAATTGTTTTAACAATTCTGCATATTTTTTATTTATATAAAATGAATCTCTGGCAACTCTAATCGCGCTATCAGGAAATCTGTTTATTATCGATAATAAATTTATCGAAACATATGCTAACATCAAAGATCTTAAATGAGTAAACTGCGGTGAGTCGCCATCAATATAGATCACAATTGTACCTAATTGAGTTCCATCCGACAAATAAGCATTATTCCGGCTTATAAGTGTGCCTTTCTCTGTTGTATCAGCAATTATGAAATCGAGTTCGGCATCGTCGATGATTAATCGTGTACAATGTCGTTTATGATCACATTAACTTCCTTGTGTGAATTTACCAATAATTTGTCTGCCGAGATACTTTGCAAATTTATTTTCATATTCAATTTCATCGGGATTACGCTCAAAGGTTTCGTCGAGAATAGATCTCTCAACGACAACTCCGTTGTTTGGTTTTGATAACCAGACTTGTTTCTGTGGACGATACAATATTATTGCTTCACTTACGATTAACGAGTTTAAATTTCCATTATCTAGCATGCATCGGAATAGCACTATTGGAGCTCACATTTTTCTGAAAAATGACGAACAGACCAAACATAAACAATCAGATAAAGATTTTCCGTGAACGAAAACGATTCAATACATGCAAATCCGGTTAAATCAAAATCTGGTAAGGGTCCATTCATCGCAACTCTATAGTCATTTCGTGTGTTGGATTTCCAAATCGCTTGCAATATTCAGCACATTCTCCCATTCCAAGAAAACTTGCAGGATAACATGCAACCATATCAATTGAGATAACATCCTTACAATCGTATTTAGTATTCCACAATCCGCCGTGTCCGTATTCGACACAGCTGTGTTGGACATCTTCAAGAAATTCAGATCCTGTCGTTTACCATGAATTTGTCTCCTGAGCAAAGTGAGCAGCAATTGACAGAACGGTAAAACAGTTACTGAGTTGTTGTTCAGCATCATCGGTATATTTCGACGCAAGATTTTTCATTTCCTCGTGGAGGTATTCTGCACAATAAATATCCCCGTTAGGTCGTACAAATTGATCATAGTTCACAGATTCTGAACTTTGAAACAACCACATTGATACAGGATCGGTTTTATTATTTTTATTTATGAAATCAAACATATCACCTTCATAAAAATTAACAGTTCTATTTGGTGGAAATATTGCTACGGCGCTCGTACATGCGTGCGTGTCATGATCAATGATCTCTATCGAATCTTCTTTTGCTTTATACTTCGATTCGTACAAAATCTCGCAGGTTATTGTTTTCATCCTTATCGGTAATTTTAATATTTTTTCAAGCTCGGCAACGTTGTTGATCGTAGCTCTATGTTCCTTGACTCGCTCAGCCCACTCATTTATTAATTTTCGTCGTAAATCCGGTCAACCATTTCCACATATCGCGTTTGTAAAATGTTCTGTAACTCGCTCAGCTACACAATTCAGCGTCGAAAATTTCATCGGTTTGAGATCATCAACGCTAGGCTTATCATTCAGCGGATATATCGCATAAAGAACTGCTGTCACAGGATACGTTCGTTCATAATATGGTTTGTCAATACCAGTCAGCATTCCTGGTTTGGGATTTTTACTTAACTTTACAATATCTCCAGTGTGATATAATCAAACAGGGTCACGTTTGTCACGGATAATCCAGGTGTCGTCAATACCTTCGGTGTCGCCCACAATAAATGTTATTCTAAAAAAGTATCTTTGTTTGTCGAGATGATTAATAATGGTCGCTGCTTGTTGGTCATTCATTGTAGCATCAACGTCATTCATAATTCTGAATGTTGACCACACATGAGCTGCACCATCGTCGCAAAATTCCCCCTTGGCTTCACGGATACGATTGAATAGAGTTTTATTCGTCAGCATAAGCGATATCATGCTTGTTAACGTTAACTCGTTCGAATCGTCAACTTGGAGATGCATTCTGTCAAGATCGAATCTAGCTTGAGAAGGTTTGATTGCAGATAATTTCATAAATTCCTCCATTGTTATAATTAAGGCAAATATGTATTTATACTGAAGTTTAGTTTATTATATATAATGATTCAAACAAAGAATACACATAAGTGGTTGATGATTGGTTCTACAACTCATTGTAACAAAGCTTGCGTAAATAAATTTTGTGGATACCACCTACAAAGCGTGCAAAGTGGAGTCTAGGACCAAAACTGTGTTTGAAGTGTGGTGATGGGTTAAAAGGAGAAATACAGCTCTGTGTAAAATGCGTTGGTAGAAAATACAGAGAGCTGAAACGATATTATGATGAAAAGATAACTCCGGCAACAACGTTACTGGTATAAAAAACATCGAAGACTATCTCGCCAGATTTTCACTCCAACAATAAAATAATAATTTAGACAAATAATATTATCATATAAATGGAGCAAAATGAATTTGTGAAGCATCCCATCATTGAAAATTAAGAGGCATCTCTTGATGGTGTAATTAGGCATTGTCGACTAAAAAGACCAGTCGGTTCTGTCATTAATACTGGGTATTTCGTATTCCGTGCTGAAAAAATGTATCTCTATCATAAATTTATATATGATTGTTTCCACGGACTAATCGAAGATGGATTTATGATCGATCACATCAACGGCAGAAAACTTCATAATTCTTTGATTAATTTGCGGGCTATTACACAAAGTCAGAATTGTAAATTTGGTGGTACTGGGAAAAACGATAATCGAGAAAAAGCTGTTAAATCCGTGAATATGGAGACTGGGGAAGAAAACAAATTCCCATCGATAAATGCAGCTGGCAAATATTTTGATATTTGCAGGCGTTCAATACTCAATGTCGCAAATAATATAAGCAAATCGGCATCTTCAAAGACATACGAACAGCGAATTATATATAAGTACGCTGCCAGTCCTGAATTGAACAAGAAAACATATTGAGACAAAAAAAACAAAACAAATACTTTTGAATTTTGTTGTAGTTGTCTTGCAAAAACACTCTAGACGATGGGAGATAACTCTGTTGGGTAACAGATAGAACGATTAAAGAGTTATGTCGCTTGTATTTTACAATAGTATTCACTTTTAAATTAATTATTTTTTTTTTGTTAATTTTTATCATGTCGCAAATAACATAATCAAATCGGTATTTGCAAAAAAATACAAACAAAGGTATAGTATAACTCTATTGTAAGTCAGAGAAATTCAACGTTCAATGACAAAGTCGCTGATATAATCAGCGGGAAATAACTCTGTCAGGTAAAGGTAGAGCCTGTATCTTGCAAAGATTATTTATTTACTAATGAATAATGCTATTTTTATTGTTTTTTTAAGAAATATTATCCTTGTTTTTCTGACTGTCAGGTGTCTTGCTTCCTTCAGATGTTGTCAGGGATAATAATTAAAAAAAAAGAAAAATACAAACAGCGAATAAGCCACGCACGTTGTGTAAGCTCTTTTTGGATTTCCAAGCATCGGCCAGCTTATACAGAATATTACCCCTATCACTATTGGGGATCCGCCCTATTTGCTCTAAAATCTCAACAGAAAAGTACACTCTCCCACCATGTCATCACGTGGTGGGTGCTCTTTTGCACACCCCGGGGTTGATTATGGGGAGGGTGTGCAGAAATCTGTTGAACGTAGAGAAGGCCCCCGTGTGTGTGTGTGTGTGTGTGTGTGTGTGTGTGTGTATGTATATGTAAATGTATATATGTAAATAGTTGTATGTGAATATGTAAATATATGAATATGTAAATTATAACTTCACCACTGTAAGTAAAAATCTCTGAGGATGAAATCATGAATCAGCGGCACTGTTCTGACAAAGACTGGCCAATGAGAACTTTAGCGCTGTAAGTAAGCTCATGAAACAGTGGCATCGTTCTGACAAAGATTGGCCAATGAGAGCTTTAGCGCTGTAAGTGAGTCAAGATGAAAGTGTATATTGCAATCCCGCAGTTAGGGTTGCCAGAATTACATGTATGTGCCGTCCTTAATTTGAAATCCAACGTGGTGTTATGTTCTAATTGCCTGACTAGACAGGGTCGCTCGGCTTGCCCTCTGGACCAGCTAGAATGTCGTTTAGCAATCTAGGGGTTCACTGGGGCTTGTGTCTGCGCTTAAATTAATAATGATCAATACAGATGCCTGTTGGACGTAAAATTGTATGTACTGTACATAATAGTTAAGATTGTATACACTGTATATAATAGTTAAGACTCTATAAATACTGTAAATATGTGTTGTTCCGTCCTTATATGCTGTAAATACATTCCTGATTGAGGAATAGAAATATATTTTTATTTTAAATATATATTATTATATAATGAATTTCGAAAATATTAATTCTATTATTTTTGCGATTGAAAAATTACATGATGAACGTATACAAATTTCTGATAAAACTGATCCTGAAAAAATTATTTGTGATTTTGAATCACTGCAGGAACAAAGATACCAGGGTAAATATACATTACCAGCCGAGTACCGATTCATTAAATTACTCCAACGGTCAATGATACAGTCCTTAGCGACCGTCGACGATACACAAGTTAAACAATTCGTTTCACTCGCACACGCGATTGAGAAAATTAGATCAGAATTGTCTCACGAATACGAAACAAAAAAGATTGCGAATGCGCGTGTAAGACAGATGAAAAAAAATTATGTGTGATCGTGAAATGATCCATTGTAAAAGTGAAAGTGAAGGTTGTGATATCGTCACTGATAACGGATTGTGAAAGTGAAAGTGTGAAACAATGGTAATAATTCATTTCTGACTATAGTAAAAAATATATTTACTTCTTTTATTCTGATAATAATATTTATTCAGAATCAGATTATAATATTAATTTTTTTATTCTGATAATAATATTTGTTCAGGATCAGATTATAATATTTTTTATTCTGATAATAATATTTATTCAGAATCAGATTTAAATATTTATTTTTTGTTCTGATAATAATATTTATTCAGAATCAGATTATAATATTTATTGTTTATTTTTATTTTTATTCTGAATCAGATTATAATATTTATTTTTATTCTGATAATAATATTTATTTTTATTCAGATTACTATATTTATTTTTATTGTGATAATAATAATTATTCTAATTTTTTTAGCTTATCAAATGTAAGGCAAGAATGTGCACAATTCAGAATTTGATTTCTATGATACACAACTGTAATAATATGTTCTCGCTGTAGCTCATTTAACTGTTCCTGCGTTAACAAAAACTTTTCATTGCCGTATTCATCAATAATTATATTAACACTAAATCATTCTGTGCGGGGGAGTGTCAAGATTATTATGACGGCAATTTCGAGTACCTTTTTGTTGTATACAAAAACTCCCACGTGTTGGTACATATATAATACCACATAAATAATTGTTTGTGTGTACGCTCATAGCACTTCGAAGAATTTTTTTTACAAAATCCTCTATGAGCGTAAATATCTCTGATGACGTTGAAGTTCTACGAACTCGGGAAAGTAAATATCTAAGATCTTACATACAGATTTATATTTAAAAAATTCTTGCAAATCAAGAAGGTGTCCGGTTTGGTCAGTATGTTTGAAATGTATCCGTGATGATAGAGGAGTATGACATCGCAGATAAACTGGATTAACGGGTTCTAATACAATAAAAAAACATCCAAGGTGTGCTTGAGGTGTAAATGAATATAAAACGTATATCTGCTGGGCCTAACTGGATTTTTCAAGATCTACTTGCTAGCTGCCATTGATTGCATCACATACAAGATTAACTGCGATCGTTGATGTGATCGCGACAACAGCTGGTGATATATGACGACCTCCACCGTATCGATCATTATTATGTTTGAGAATATTAAGAGGAGGGGCTATATTTCTCCATGACTCTGATAACGCTGGACGGTTTTTGTCAGCTCGTCGGCGTTAATTCCTGGTAATATGAATGTTAGTAATTCTGCTTCGTATTTTATAGTGTCCGAGAAATAATTGTTTAAGTGTTGCTGTTTTTTTTTTGGGGGGGGAGGGGGGCCAGGATCGATGAGTTCGTCGACAATAACTGTTTCAATGATAAGTTTATTGATATACTTAAGGTCCGATGCAACCTGGTTTAGATGTCTTATGTTTCAATGATCTATTGACGCGTATCATCGTTGTAATATTGTGTTATACTGGAAAATAGATTTCGTAGTTTGTTGCTTGCTTGTTGATGCTCAGGATTAATTTCGTCAGAAAATGAATTAATAAATTTGTCGTCGATGATCAGATCTTTATCATGAAAGTCAAAGTCATATAAAGTTCTTCTTAATTTATGAAGTTTTGTACCATCATACGCAGTAAAATAATATCTCTCATCAGTATAGGGAATACCACGATACCACGATCTCTCGCCAGTATAGGGTATACCACGAATACCATGGTTCCGTATACCTCCATGGTTCTCTTTTTCGATATTCTGGCAGTTTTAAAAGTACTCGTTTGTCTTTGACATAATCAGATCGTGCCGGTTGCGGTATTGCTGCAGGTGCTGGTGGTTGTACCTCTGGCCATCCTAATACGGTTCTGATCGATGATTGATATTTATCTACGGCATAATCTGGAGCTGATAATTCTATCGCGGCTGATAATGTTGGTTTGTGAACAGTGATAGCTATTTTGGATTCTTATCCTGTGATAGATTTTGATTCTGCGTTGTAACTCATCGTTGATTTGTTCGATCTGATAACTGCGCGCAGGTATACTCACAACATCCCAAGCTGGATTCTATCGGGTTTATTTTTATACGCAAATACTAGTGAATTATTTACTTGCAACCCACCCAATGGTTTTAATCTAATATTTGGCCAACTATGATACACTCGTAATCGTGCTAGTGCTATTTCTTTCGCTGGAATCGCAGTTGGAAAGCTAACGCTGAACTCAGGATTGGTTGAACTTGCTGATATCATCGTGGTTTTCAACGGTGTTGTATTAGCGACGATCTGTTGAAGTATTTGTGACGATCTTTGATCGCTTGACATTATTATTATTTAAACTCTGATTCTAAATCCCGATTTTTTAAACCGGTATTTTAAATCGGGGGTCTATTATCGTTTTTCATAGTCGATGACTGCGTCATTGCCTCATGGTAAATCTTAATCATTTCTGTGAACTCTTGATCTGATATTATTCCATCGCTGAGACCTGATGATATCAACGAAGATAATTTGGAGAATGCTAGCGTCGCGGTATGTAACTTTATTGTACACTCGTGTAATTTATCAACCGCGCAAGTGGATCTTATTTTTTGCGACGATATTAAGAATACCAGCAATTCCTGTTGCAACTTAAAAAGCCAATTCCCAATGCTGACAGCATTACTGGTACTATCACGTATGACGCTGACAATGCGCCAATGACTGTAACTGTTTCAGCGATGACAGCGGACACCAGTTACACAATTATATCAGTAACAACGACACGTCTGAGATATTTGCTTTGTTTTACTGTATACTCGTCGATCATATTTTTTAGATGGGTATGCCACAAACACGCTTGATTGTATCTGAAATGTTGAACGTCGATTGGGGAGTTCGTTATATTTTAAGTAGGTGGTAGTTTAGCGATTAATTCAAGACACCAATAGTACAACACAGGGGTGCCTTTTTCTTCGGGTTCCACCACAAATGTTTCCTCATCGTTTTGATCCAACATCACTAATATATATCCAGAAGATACAGTTAGTGGATAAAGCCGTGAAATTGTGGTAGATATCGTAAATTTTGTAATGCCGGTAACCTGAGCGCGATGTTTGATGGATTTATTAAGTGAAGTCCATAATGCTGATCCAGACGCTACTGTATATACTACTCTGTCGGTATTTTTTTTCTTTTGATATCAGAGTTTAATGTCGATGATTACTGGCTTTCCAAAAAAGATTCTATTTTTGTTTCTACGAAAAATTACAAACGCGTTTACGTGAGTATTATAATCAGATCTGAGAGATATCAGTCCATTATTGATTGCAATTAACAACTTCATCATTGGGAGGTTGCTATTGTCGACGTATTTCTTCGTTGCAGCGTCGTCGTTTGATTTCGGTTCTCCAAGACCAGTAATTTTATTATTAGCCATGTTGAGAGAACCAGTTTTTGTATCACCGGTGGATAGTAAACGATCATCGATCTCAGTTCTGATCGTGCTGTTGTTGCTGTCTATGTATCTTCTGTTGCAACATCATCGTCTGATTTTGGTTCTCTCACATTGATAATTGTATTTTTACTCATGTTGAGATCGCCATACATAATATCTCCAATTCTTCTGATACGTCCAGCAATTTGTCCCATGAGTGTTAAGACTGATTGATTTGAATTTTTAATTTTACCATTTTTAGTAAATACGGCTAAGTTATCTTCGGTCGCACCTGGAACCCGCAGAATAATATCTATCAACGGGATATTTCTCGTCTTTAATCCTCCTTGTTTATCCTGAAAAACAACGACTTCATTTTGGTCCACATGTCGAGACTAAAAAGATCAGCGAGTTCATTCTTAACCTCGTCAAGGGTTTCATATTTGGATAAATCACCTTGGGGCTTGCCCTGAGTCTTACTCGGAGTAGATCTTCCGTAAAAATCTACCATTGTTTATTCACTAAGACCCGTTTAAAACGACGGTGGATGGCTATACCGTCTGGTGGTATACTCGTGCACGACTTTATGAGGTGGTGTCAGCGAACTTGACACAGCGTCGAGTACAGTAATTATTGCACGACCACATATTAGCGGATCGGTTATTGTCTGTGTTGGTAAGGCTGAATACCAGATCGGAGTGTTTTGCATTCCGCTCACATATTTTAAAATATCTTTTGGTGATGTCAACCCATACGAATCAAAATAAACATTTCCACGTGGATCAAGCGCGTATGCAACCCAGTGAGTACCCCTTCCACCATTGGTGGAAGGACCAGAACTTCCATCGAGATCAATGATATCGGTTTCAACATGGTTTGGTTGTTTTGGTAATTGATCACGCATAAAAACACCTCTGAAGTTATTGATGTTTAATGGCTTAGCAGCATCAAGTAAATCAAAATTGGACACGGGAAGCACGAGACGCTTTGCGTCTTGCGAAGTGTTCCGGGAAGTCTTAGATCTCGACCGTACCACGAATGGGGAGTTCCTGGCAGTCTTAGACCTTTCCCTGTTGATTTTTGTTTTGGAAGTGTTTATTCCTTGCCCTGTTGCTTTCTTTAGTGCCATCCCAGGAGCAGTTCCAACAGCATCAGGTGCAGCTGCTTTTGCAACACCATGTCAATGTTACTCTGACTCCTGGTCAGATTAAAAAGCTACAATCAGCATCACAAAAAAATTCGGGAATAAAAATATTACTGAAATGAGGACAGATCTCAGGTGGTCCAAATAAACTATCACTGACAGAACGTCAAGTCAGGCTCTTCAAGGACGCCAAAAAATTAGCGACCAGGAGTCAGAGTAAACACTAACATGATGATAAGACATTATAATATCATGATCGATTTAATTACATGTTACATGTTTTCTACTGGGGCATCAATAACTTTCATTCGACCACCAACACCTTCAAGTAGCCTTGTTTTGTCTGAGAGCATAACATCTATTGCTCTGTATTTAGTAACACCGGCTGGTATTGCACTTACTCGAGTTCGAAAATATAGGTCAACGACTGAGTTTCTAAGCAAATCTAGACGTTTCAGCGAAAAATAGTAGATCGGATACGACGTCGAGAAATCCAACAACACTTCTTCAGGCGGTTCTTGTTGCCCATTTATCCTTAAAGAAATTTTGGGAACCCCAAGTTGGTCAAATACCATATGATTTCGCATTTGAGAATTCTGTCGTCGGGTATCTTGAAAAAGCTATAAATACATGTCGTGGTGCTGAAAATCCCTGTTGTGATGCAATCTGCCATGCAAATGTTCCAACAATTGTACTTTCAGTACTGTTTGTGGTCATCGCCAACCATGACAACGTTGATTTACCATCTTGATCCATGAAAGAGAGCAATCGTTGTTCTTCAACGAGCGATGGAGTCATTACTGGCATCCATAACGAAAGTTTCGTCAGTATCACTTTTCCATTAAGTTCCGCGGTTGCAGCTGGATCAACTCCTTCAGCGTTCCCGATAGCATCATCGTCCGTGGATTGTCGAACGAGAGCAACTGCATGTTTTACCCCGAAGATAACTTTTCTAACATTTCTGCAGAAACCAGTGGAATTTCACAGCTAAATGTTCCATTAGCATCAATTTGATTTTTACGTGCTGCGAATCCCAGATTAAAATTTGCATTTACACAGTATAAACATTCAACATCAACGTCGTCAGCCGCAGCAGAAACGTTTTTGGGGCGTCGAAAAGTATAATTTCGGCTCTCAGCGTGATCAACAGTATCTTTTGCAAACATCATTGACAGACCAGCAGACCGTGAATAATCATCGCTGTATCGGGATAACCCCAATATTGTCGTAGCAACATCAATGTCATTGAGACATGCTTCGATTTCTTTACCATTAATAATATATCGTGCACTGTTGAATAATGCCATAATTCCGTTATTAACAAATCCACAATGCGCATCACCATAAGGATTATCATGGGGTTTTACAAGTCTACCCTGAACTTCAACGAATGTCTCGGCGGGCAAGAAATATCTAGATGTATCCTGGACTTGCAGTTCGATTCGTGCACGATTGTCTGAGTCTCGTGCTTCATAAGAATAATATTGATAATCACGTACCCATTCATCTTTGAGAATTGGCGCATCCATGTCAAATGCTGGATCAGATATACATTTGAACATATTTATTATATTTATTATCGTCTAACACGAAGACCACTTCTCGCTATTAGACTAGCAGTTATATTATTTTCTTTTTCTGACATGGGTACACGAGCCAACTCTGCTAGTTTTTGATTTGTAGCTTTTTTTTTTTTTAACTGACGTTTGCTGGCATAACTTCAGTGCTGGGCAATTTTACTTGCTGAGATTGTCGTCTTATTAATTGTGCTAGTCTATCTTTGATTGCTGAAAATGCTTTGCTAGCAACATCACCAACAGCACCAATACCTTTCTCACGAACAACGTCAATAACTTTCATTCCCAGTTGCTTTGCAATTGGTATTGCTTTTTGGGCTATCCTACTAAATAGACCCTGAACAACATCACCGAGTCCATCTCCATAGGTAGCTTTATACGTAGGTAATCGCGAATTTATCACCCTGACCATTACAGGTCCACGTCGAGCATTATGTAGGATCATCTTATTTTCTTATCACTGATCTAATTGTATACCCCCAATCACTGCGGTAATAATCATTAGTAATTTCATCAACGAGGGACCGATAAACATTAATATCCATAATACCGCCTGTAAATAATCGTTGACAAGTAGCAGCTACTTCATTAATGATTTCCGGGGAATTATTACCGGCTAGTTTTCCTCTAATGAGGATTTCTAGTCTGTCCACGTCGGCAAGGATGTTATTGGGGAATGCAGTAATAAGACCACTTGCTGCAGTAGCAAAACCACTTTCAGTGGCACCAAGGTCGGGATCTGCATCTGTTTCCTTACTTGCTGTTTTGTCTGCTTTTTTCTTACTTTTTGCTGATCGTAATATCTTTTTTTGTTTAGTTTCTTTAATTTGCAACTTTATTTTTTCTTCTCTTCGTTTCCTTTCTTCTTTGACTCGTTCAATATACTCATTCACTGTCTGGTTAAAAATGTCAAACTGATTAACATCTTCCTCGGATCTAATCTGTGTAGTATCAGTAGC
The DNA here is from genome assembly GCA_016617855.1 of Megalonaias nervosa. Taxonomy (NCBI): domain Eukaryota; kingdom Metazoa; phylum Mollusca; class Bivalvia; order Unionida; family Unionidae; genus Megalonaias; species Megalonaias nervosa. The sequence continues at coordinate 53,067 of JAECUM010012883.1, forward strand.
AATACGATATATATTCTTAACCCAATCGCCAGCTTTTAGAGTATTAACATATTCGGGTTTTACATAATTATCCCTTTCACGATATTCAAACTCGGCAATATTAATTAATTGCTTTCGGTCCTTGATAGCGGCAATACCTTCCGGCGTAAATTTATCTATTATCTTCGTTTTAGCTTTTGGCGGCGGCGGATCTTCAGGTTGTGGTTGCGGAGGCTGTGGTTCAGGAGGTTGCTCCGGTGGTGGTTGAGTTGCTTGAAGACGACCAGCAATATCAACAGGCAATGTCTCAAGAGCTTTTTGTGTTGCCTCAGTTTCTGTAACAATTTTTCTGTTGGTTCCATAATTGGTTTAAATAACTGTTCTGCACATTCTGTAAATTCCACCGGAGACTCCTGTCGAGCTTGCAATTTTTGATTGACAGAATAACGGACCGGAAGATATTTCTTAATTGCCTCTAGTCGCTATCGAGCTAGTTTAGCTGTGTGAGATTCCATTATTGATATAATAATCACTTAATTACACCACACTGGAGCCGCAGGAAGGGTGACGACCTCGAGTGAGTGTCTGGGTACGTAAACGAACACGCATAAAAATTTGAAAATACAAACTCAGAAACAAAGTAACAAAATGAGCTAACCCAATTAGAGAGAGTCTCGGTCGGTTAGAGGCTTCAGTTTGACGTTACTGACCTTGTATTTTCATTTTCGTAGGAAGCTTTATTTTCAAAAAAGGACTCATCTAGAAAGTGGTCTGTTCACCCTCTCTGCTGCTGTTCATCTTTCTTATTTCAAGCTCTACAAAAGGTATCAAGTTTGTCTTGCAAGGGGATTAAAACTCTAAGTTACTCGGACGTGAAGGAAAAGATACCATTGTTAGTACAGTTTGCTGTCTTTGTATTCATTCTAATCATGCTTGCCTTATATCTTTGTGTGTTAGAGATCATATTTTTTCTGATGTAAATACATGCATCAATGGACAGACAGCTTGGGTTATCATCCTTGAGGTTCACTGCACTTTAGCTTCTTTACTTCATACAAACCACAAATTCACTAATTTGAACCAAAAACTACCACTCAATACTATATCATTTCTCTCTCTACCTGTGTTTATGTCAAAATGTGCAAGTGAGAAAATATTTATTTTCGTCAGTTTCAAAATGAGAACAATAATGGTTCAGTTAGGTATTTGATGTGGCAAGAAGAAATGTTACGATACACAACACAGGATTGTAAGTTATCACTCCAGTCATTCTGCACTGTAATGGTAAAAAATGCAAATATCTGGGCAAAACAATGCGTCAATCGCTAGAAGCAATTTTATTGGCGACACCTATTTTCTACCACCTTAGCTTCGAAACTGCTTCAGTTGCTCTTCGCACAGTGACAAGATCAGACGTGTGTTTCTGCGCCTGACCACTACATTACCTGTCTTGAATTTGGAACCAAACAATGCGTCACTCATTGTAAGTGACTTCATTGGGTAACCGATAGTTTCCACCGCATTAGCTTGAAATCGGTACATTTGTTGTTCGCACAGCGAGATCAGACGTTTTTTTTTTTTTTTTGTACCTGACCACTAGTCACTGTACCAACAATAAAACTAATGTACAAACAATCGTACCATGGGCGAATGGTGAAACTTATGTCCGTCTTATTGAGAAATACATCATCACGGCATGTTTGGATGTACTATTCTGTGAGAACTTTACATCGACGTTTGTGACAGAATGATTTTAGAAGTCTATGTCTCCAATTCACTCTTGTGATATTTTACAATAGTGGGGTGTTTCCTATAGGAGTGATTATTTCAATGAGATGCTTGTTTTTGAAATTTCGTAAGGAAAATATATCACGCAAACGTAAGAGTCGTAATATTTTTAAAGTAGGAATAACATCCTCTCTCTCTCTCTCTCTCTCTCTCTCTCTCTCTCTCTCTACGTAATAATTTTGATTGAAATCCTAATGGTATTTGTCCCTGTTTGGAGATACCTCTCCACAAATGTGATCAGTAGCCAAAATAATTCCGTGAACTGTTCCGCTTGTCTTGTAATTTTTTTAAAATCGTTGGATGATATAAAATCTTGAATTGACTTGAACATCAGGTATCCTATTTGTCACTGCCATATGTCACGAGGAAAAAAAGTTCTAGCATTAGAGTTACCGTTTTTCAGAAAGGAAACAAACACATGGATTTTTCAACAATAACGGGAGTGTCACTGTACTCTACGACCCTGCCTATGGTAAACTTGCACCTAAATTCAATATACGTTGTTGAGGGGAGAAAAATGTAACAATGTTTGTCCTATTTTTGTCTCCGTTGCTTAAGAGTGCAGTAGATTAAGGCGTATGCTGTCCGTACTTTTCTCGAAACTCTTTTGCAACATTATTTGTAGCGTATGCTGCCAAACATGACATCTATTTAATTTGGGATATGCAGCAAATGTTTTTTTTGCAGTAAGTCGACAATAAATATCACACTATCTTTTAATAAAATTGACGAATAAATGAAAACAATGAACATTTCTCACATAGAATGTACAGTTGTCTTGATTATCTTTGTCCTATAATAAACGCAAAAATAAGAGAACCAAAGATGTCCTACTTTTCTGTTTTTTAACCATTCTTTCTTTCTTTCTCTCTGTAATATTAATTCTGTCTGCCCATCTTTCAAAGCACTAGTCTCCAGACGAAAGTGCCTCCAGTTCTACGGTCACTCGTTAGACACACAAGCCATACACTGGCGACTGTGCTAAACTTTAACAACCGCAAACTTCGATTCAGCCCGACCCGACCCGACGCTGGACCGGTCGAAAAGCATATATAAGTGAAATGTATACACGTGCCGCTACCAGACTATCCGACATGCGAAGGGAGTGGACGCGTGCGCTGACCGGTAAAAATGGTCCGACATAAGCAGAGCTTAAGTAAACACTTCATGTAGAAAAGAAGGAGGGGAGGATAACTTTGAATTTCAGTGTAAATAAGTCCTAAATCAGCCACAACGTATATTAAAGAAATACTTGAAGTAAATTAAACATTAAATTTCCATCCACCATCACATTACAATTCTGTGTTGTGTACCGTAACATTTCTTCTTGCCACACGAAATAAGAAAACTGGACAAACTTAAGCACATTGCTATAGATATTTTCTTTCGCAGAAACAGACCAAACAATATAAATACCGTTACAACAATAAAAAAATCCTACATCTTCTATAAAAAGAAACAGATCACAAAATAGAATTAAAGATTAACGATGACTAGCTAACAAAACCACTGACACTGTATTGGCAGTGATACACATAATAAGACTGACACAGTATTGGAAGGCAGTGGTAATCATTGTCATGATATCCTCATGAACATGATGTCCTATAGAAACGTACACTAATGTTACTCATAATAAGACAGACACTGTATTGGCAAGCTGTGGTAATCATTTTCATGATATCCTCATGAACATGATATCCTATAGAAACAAACACTAATGTTACACATATTAAGAATAACACTGTATTGGCAGGCATATTATGCATATTTATGCCTGTAAATAGCATCAACCCATCGAAGAGTGCAATGGAAGAACTCTCTTTAAACAGTATGTACCCATTGAAGAGTGCAACGGCAGAACTCTCTTTAAACAGTATGCACCCATTGAAGAGTGATGGCCGATTTGGGACTGTAAACAGCATTGAACTCATTGAAGACTGCAGAAGCAGCTCTTGGTCGGTACACAGCAGATATGGGTATATACTTGTTGTAGTTGTGTGCAGATTTTATATGGCTATGTCATTAGAAAAGATGTCTTTCCTCGCTTTCCTGCCTAGGATAAAAGTACAGGTCATGCAAACATCTGTCAAATGGGCATGGTATCCGTCCAAGCCAAGTTAATCTTGACTTTAATGATTTTTTTATACTTCTCTTCACAATACCAAATGCTGCAATCTCCACAGACACATGTTAATTATATTAATAAGATACCGATATTAAAACTCCTTGTTGTATTACAATATTACTTATGGCTTGTTCATGTTATTCCACCAGTATGATAGTTATTTTTTTAAAACAGTTTTATTGGTCATAGATCTGAAGGACTTATGGGATGGTTTGTTGTCCATCATCTGTACATCTGTTAGCACAAATTTGCTATCTCCGCTCCTCCTGAACTACATGGAGGGTTGCCATGAAACTTGATACATTCCTTCACCCAATGGTCTAGTTGGTCATAAATAAAAATTGCCCCATTTGAAACTGCTATTAAGGCCACCACGAAGGCCATTTTGAAAGTCTTGTTATCACTTCCTGTCCTGAATGGATGATTATATCAACATAAGAATTTCACAAAAAGACTTCTTATGATGTCTTGTTGGTCTTGAATGAATATGTTGGCAATATAATGCCTAATACAGTCATGATGGTGGCCATCACGAAAGTCTTAATGCTACACCTACTGAAATAAAGCCATATTGACACAAGTTTTCACCGGAAGATTTCTAATGAAATCTAGTTGTTCTTAGATGAAAATGGAGCCAATAGGATGCTACTCCTCTTGAACAAAATGTAATATTCACATAAGATTTTCAGCAGAACACCAAGTAGTAGTTAAGAAGGTAGATCCTAAACCAAAAGCGGATTCTAGACCAGAGACACCCACCCCTTCAAAATAAATATATTTTGACATTTTTTTCACCACCTCTCCTCAAAAAATCACCCTCATCCAAATTTCAGTAAAGTAATAGGCGGATCCTCAACCAAAAGAGGATTCTGGACCAGAACCCCAAATTTGTTGGAGAAAGAATAAACCTTTCTTGATAGAAATTTCATATTGAACAATGAAATATTATATAATATGTATCATTATAATCCAATAAGACATGTTGGATTTGATCTAACAAACAAATTTTGTAAGAGATTTGGTTCAATAAAATCAGCCTCAAGTTATACTGGCATAAAACCTAAAATAACAAGCCACTGTATTAAAAAAGTTGGTTACCATATATCACCAAAATATGGGTCAGTATGGTTGTTCGCAACTGAAAATGACGAACGAATAAGAGGTTGGTCAGATGATTTAATGATATTTATTGACAATATAATTGATATTTTATTTGATAATGATACAAAATTAAACATTTACTACTGTTGTAACCATATTTTATGATAATCCTTTTCATACCTGCTAGCTCTCATTGGTAGTATATCCGTTAACATACTATCAATAATACGAAACTCGCGTATTAAATCATCCATATCATATTTTACACCTCGCAAGTAAGATCGTATTTAATCAAGTAATTTTTTATAAGTGATAATTGCTATCTTACAAGCATTTTTTTCGTCTCTAGCTTGGGTTCGATATTCTTACACGCTGTTGCAAGAGAAGCACCAACGCCTGATATTATTAACAAAAACGGATTTAATGATGCTCCACTTGAAATTATACCAGAGCTAGTCATTAACAGTGGTAAATATGATATTATCCGAAGTATTTTGCTATAGTATTTGTAACATTTTTGCACGCACCAAAGTTTCTTTTATGATAAAATTTATAATATTGAATTAGAGCGTCAACATCTTGTTTTGGAATTTCTTCTATGTGATTGAAATCGATGATTTGTTTTTTCATTATACAGTGTTTTATACAAAGACAAAAGTTCTAGAACCAATAATCGAATCGAGAAACTCGCGGAATTTATTATTTTTAGGATCAGCTAAAAACTCTCTATATTTGTCATAAACATTTGACGAAGTATCACCATATTGTTTATCTGTTAGTACATATTGTTTCTTTAACCAAGCGTATGAATCAAAATTATTTCCTACTTCACTTTCATATAAATCTGTTTTATTCACCAAATTACTGTAATCGATTTCTGTTTCTTCAATATACCTTAATACTAAACTCAACTGATCTAACGTGTAATTTTTGAGAACAAGCTGTTGTCTGATAATTGCATATGCGACTATGAAATTTGTTAGCATCAATTTCTTAAGCTGATCTAGTTCAATTGTAAGAAGACCAACAGCAGAAGCTACTTTCAACATTAATTTTTCATATGGTTTTGTGAGTATTGTTTTAATTTCGTTGTAATAATTTCGTAGTGACAATTGACTAGAGTACTGGATTGATGGGAATGGAACATCATCTTCTTCACTTATATCATAATAAGAATCAGACTTTACTTCCAACTTTGTTTGATCGAATTCTGTAAAAAACTTTTCTCGCTCATCATCACTAAAATTACTAATTTCATCGTCTAAACTTTTGATTATCTTTAGAGACTTGTTAACAATAATCGGATCAAATTCTGGGTCGTTTTTACGTATCATTGGCAAAATTGCGTTTGCGTATACTTTAATAATTGACTCTGCGTCTGACGTCATAGTAACGATTTTAACTAAGGTTTCTTTGTCATGGTAGTACATACCGAGATGTTTAAATATACCTCGTTTTGAAAAACTATCATATAACTTTTTGTTTCTTTTTATTCTCATTTTTTTTATTTTCCGCTAGTTTGTCAAGACGAGTATGATTTTCGTTTATTCGTCTTTCTTCTAGTGTTCTTCCACTATAAACTCGTGCTTTTATTAAATCTGATTTTATTATCAAATCTATGTTAGACCAATCAAGCTCGAGTAATATTTTTTAAAATATAATTTCAACTTGTTTTTGTTCTTCTAGACAATCATCAGGATGACAGTATCTGCTTATAATATCAAAGTTTTCTATTGCTTTTTTCAGTTGTGGTCCTCGCATATATATAACGCGAATAAAATTAGCAAAATTTGCTGGCAATGTTGGATTGTTTAATGATTCGATGTTAAGTTTTTTCAAACTTTGTTAACATTTTTGCTGTTTCATTAACGGCTCCAACATCTTTGTTGGGGTTTAAAATATTATCATAACATTCTCTTGCAATGGTTATAACTGGTGGTTCTGACATTATTTTATAACATTAGATTAAATTTGATCATCAAGTGTATATATTTGAAATGCTGTCAGTCCTGGAAATGGATGTTCAGCAGCTAAAACATTAACTCGAAAATATAAGTACTTATTAACAGTGTTTTCAGTCGGTATTGAAAAATATTGTGTTGTTGAAATGTAAGTGTCTGTTGTGCTATACAATGTTGTCCAGTTGATATCGTCATTTGATCCTTCCAATTGCCAATTATAAATTCGACCAATACTAGAGTTTAATCTGCCTCGCAAATGAAATTGCCAAATAGCAACTTCAGTAGGACATTTAATTTTAATCCAAAAGTTTTCAACTTCTCCATTGGTTGTCCACTCATGTCTATCAGAGAAAGCGTAATAAGGATAATTTTCGAGATAATATGTTGATGCGCTTACCTCAAACCCGGCTCGGTTGTCAGTTGCTTTATAAATTGTTGGAATATATCCAACATTGTTTTTAGTTCGTTTTATACCGCTAGACAGACTATCAACATACACTTTATTTGTCAGATCATTAGGGCTAACTGGAACATATGTCGTAGATATTTTTTTTTGTCTCTCATGTTTATGTTACCTGACATTGGTCCACCAGATTTTTTAAGGTATGAAGCAAGTTCTTCTTTTAATTGAGCATAACGGATAGCATCAGCATCAGCTTATGGTGAGGTTGTTGGTAGTCCAGTTATTTTTGAGTTATTACTCATTGTAAGGTTACCTGTCATTGTATCGCCGGCTTTGTTAAGTTTATTGTCATCAACAGATTTTAGATGCGCATAACTTACCGTTTGTGTTTGATTTAAGTTTTCTGGCGGATATGCAGTCTCCAAATTTATTATTTTTTTTTTGACATGTTGATATTACCTATAAGCGTTCCACCGATTTCATCAAGTTTGTTATCATCCACATACCTCAACTGTGCATAACTTACCGGTTGCGTATAATTTAAGTTTGCTGGTGGATACCTGGTCTCCAAATTTATTATTTTTTTTTTCTGACATATCTAAATTACCGCTTAAAGTTCCTCCTGTCAACGACAACTTGTTGTCATCAACAGATTTTAGTTGTGCATAACTGACAGCTTGTGTAAGGTCAACTCTTATTGGCGGTTACGCTGTTTCTAAACCTAGTACTCTTTGATTTGACATAAACAGGTTTCCTGTCATTGTGTCACCGGATTTTTTCAGGTAACCTGATAAATCAATCTTGCCGTTTGTTATTGTTGTTGTACTTACAGCTCATGAATCTCCTGTTAATGTTCCAAATTTTGTATTGTAGCTCATTATTTATTTATTGTCTGACAATTTTTATATAACATAAAATTGTATAACAACAATGGCAAAATCGTCGATATTAAATTTTGATACAGAGCGGTTGGTGAAACATAAACATAACAACGAACTTCCAGATTGTCATTATCTTATTGTTGGAAGAACTGGATCGGGAAAAACAAATTTGCTTATGAATTTACTGCTGGGCAATGATTTTAATTACGATCGAGTTTATAGTTATACAATTAATCCGCAACAAGATAAGTACGAGCTACTTAGCGAATATAATAATAAACTTCGTGATGATCTTGAGGCTGGCGAGGATTTTGTTATTATCAAACAACCAGAAGATCTTGTTCCAGTTAATCAACTTGATTCAGCTGAACATAAGATAGTAGTTTTTGACGATATTCCGCTAAATAATGTAGAAATGAACAAAATAAGATCGTATTTTTCACTGTCTCGAAATAAAAAATGTAATTCTGTTTATTTAGCTCAAGGTTTTTATAATGTTGATAAATTTATTAGGCGAAATACTGGTTGTTTTATATTATTTCCGGGACTGGACAATATTGACGTTAGAAATATCGCGAACGAGCAATGTGGCGACGTAACAAAAGATAAATTTATTGAATTATATCATAAAGCTACAAAAGATAAATATAACTTTTTCTTATTTGATAAATTAACACGTGATCCAACTAAAATGTTTAGATACTGTATTGACAGTTACTTGCAGTAAGGTGTTTTCCACTTCTTAAAATTGTATAAAATTTATATATAATAATTATGGATAAACGAGCAACGTACAGAAAACATATAGAAGATCTAAAAAAACTTGCTCAATCTCAAGCAGCATTTAAACAAAAAGTTCAGCATGCACGACGTGGACAAGTAACTGCTGCAGAAACAACAGCTACGATTCTCAAACCAGTTACTGAAGCACTACATGGAAAACAACCTGAAACTAAACCGCTGTCAGAAGAAGAACTTAAGCAACTACAGGAAAAAGGTTTGGTTGGATTAGTTAAGGAACAACAAAAAGCAGCTGCTGCAAAAATTGTTGCTAGATCTGATGAGGAAAAAAGAATGTTGGCTGAGGCACTTGTAGGGAATATTGCTGATCCTGCCACTAGACAAACTGAACTAAACCAGCTGATCAATAATCCAATTTTATTTGAGCAAAGATTAGCAGAATTAACTTCACATGAGATTAGAAATATTTTAAGAAAATTATCAGAAAAATTAGAGGATATTGAAAAAGAGCAAGAAAGAGTCGGTGAGTTAACAATAAAGTTTATGGAAGTTGGTGAAAAAATATTTTTTTTAGAAAAAAAAGCAAATGATAAAATAACTGATGAGGAATATGATAATTTTTTAAAAGATAATGATATAAACGATATTAATAATATAAAAACTTGGTCAAAAGAAAGATACGATAAATTTATTAGAGATTTAGAAAATATGATTACAGATAGTAATAATGCTGACGCTAAATTAAGAACAACTAAAAAAGAAGAAGATATAATTCCGCTCTTTGATACAATTAGGAAAGGTATTATCGCTTATGTCTTTTACACAGCAGCGGAAGATTATAGAGAAAAGATAAAAGAATATGGTAAAGGGTGGAAATTTCAAAGGAAATTTAATCCAGTCGATGAAAGTCGCGTTAAAAGTTATAGAGAAGCTGCAAGAGCAAAATCAGGAACCGGTGTAAAAATATTTACATCAACTGCTGAAATGATAGGCAGATTAATGCTGCTGATATCATCAAAGGAAGCTGGTAATATTAGTGTTGAAATTGATAATAAAATTATTGACATACTTGATCATTTGAGATCGGAAAATTTATTAACATCTGACGAATACGAAACTTTACATAGCGATTTAACATAAATCACAACGACTTAATTTTGTAAAAATATAATAAATAACAATGTGAACAACATTATTACTAGACTCTAGTACAGCCGCTAAAGATAGCGCAAATTTGTCAGTAAATTATATTCCGCCAATACAACTTGATACTGAAAAACAGTATGAAATTGGACTAATTTCATGCACGTGTTGGCATTCCATGGCTAACGTAAAAACTGGAGTAAACGATGAATTTTCATTTATAAATATTAGTATTTTACGAGATAAAAGGAGAAAAACTAAAATTCCACAAGGAGCTTATAATATCATTGATCTAAATAAGACAATAAAAGAGCCTATAACAAAAGCTGGCGGTATAGCTGATAATTTTGATCTAACACCAAATTATAACACATTAAGCGCTACATTAACATTAAAATATAATATGTTACTCGATTTTACACCAGGAGAAAAAAGTATTGCACAACTGATAGGATTTACTAATGACAGTTATGGTGCTCTTGAAGAAGTTACTACATTTGACGGTGAACTACCGGTAAATATAACTGACGTAAACACAATATTAATAAATTGCTCTATTGCTTCTGGATCTTACTCATCCCAGGGTAGTAAAGGACAAACGATATATAGTTTCTCGCCAGAAGTTCCACCGGGCTCGCTCATGCTAATTAGTCCACGGCAAGTTATTTATTATCCGCTAAATGTTGAAAATCAAATAACAACAATAAATATGCAGTTGACAGATCAATCTGGACGACAGCTGGATCTGAATAACTAGGTTGTTACTTATTATTTACACTTACGCGTTGCGTAGTTTTATACAACCCCTTGATATAATGAAACAGAGAAAAAAATTTTATCGAAGAAAAATTGTTGGAGGATTTTTTGGAAATATATTTACTAAAGTTATTGAAAATGCTCCGGGAATCGCGCGTAAAGTAGCACCAATTGCACTTGACGCAGGTAAAGCTTTTGCAACTGGAGTAGCATCTGCCGCTGGAACTGCAGTGGGACAAAAAATAGCTGATAAAATAAAAGGCGCACCGTCTTCATCTGAGATAAGACAAGTTATGTCAGAAATCGCTCCAACAAAAGAAACTCAACGTGCTATGATAACAACAACAAAAAGCTTTTATCGCCAAAGGGCGAGCAGATCATACAAAAATTAATACCTAAAGTAACAGCGCTGCAATAAAATTTTATATAATCCAATAAATAAAAAATGTCTGTTAAAAATTATCTCGATTTAGCAGAAACTTATGACACCGATAACACCGTAACAGAATTTGAGTATGTTGAGTATCTCGATGAAAATTCTAATGAACCAAATAAAACTGGTGTTAGAACATTTAATACCCGAGACGAAGATGTGTTTCTACTGCCACATAAGGCAATGTTAGAAGTTCGCGGTCAGATTATGACAGTGGCCAATCCGCCTGTTGCAATTGCAGCTGGAACAGAAGTAGCTCTTATAAATAATGGCTGGTGCTTATTCAAAAGTGCTCGATATCAACTGGCCAATCAAACTGTTGAGGATATTTCAAGTCACCTGCAAGTTGCAAGCACAATCTTAAATATTATTTCGTTTTATGATGATTATTCAAGATGAACTGCAACGAACATGATGTGGTTTGAAGATACTGGAATTGGTGGTGCAGGTGTTGTTGCATCAGTTGTAATTTTATCAGGATTAATCCCTATTATAGCTGCTGGAGCTGATGCCGCTGCAAGTGTTGCAAATGTAAGAAAGTTTCTTATTGCTAATGCTGCTTCGCTAAGTATAGCCGCACCAGCTGCAGACTCTAACGCAGACGCTACAAGACTTTCACTTAATGCTGCTTGTAATAATCTTGGCGTAAATCAAGTAGATGCAGCTGCATACGTCACTGTAATGTTAGAACATGTTAATAACATAATTGCTCATAACAGAAGAAATATAAGTTACAATGAAGGCTATATCAGAAGAAAGGCACTTGCAGAAGGATCACGTCAAATTACAATCATGCTGCCATTAAGTACAATATTTGGCTTTTGTTGCGATTACAACAAAGTATTTCGTGGAGTTAAACATACACTTATTTTAGATCGAGCAGAACAAAACGACTGCCTGTTTAGGTGAGGCGGAGCTAATGTACAATTTATCAAAAACAAACTTGCGCTATGGGTGCCACGAAAAACTCCGTCAATCGATAAAATGTCAGATTTAAACAGTATACTCGATAAACATACAAACAGAATTTATTTTCAACAACATAAAATATATCAAACAGCAGTTCCAAATACTACCGACTATACATGGCGAGTTACAACAACATCAAGCGAACAACTGCCGAGGCAATTATTTGTTGTATTTCAACAGCAAGCGCGACGTGGTAACCAACAACAAAATAATGCGATATTTGATAACGCTGATGTTAGGCGAATATATGCTAGACTAAATTCTAAGCAATATCCAGAACGAGCAATAGAATGTAATTTTGCAGATGACACTAATAAAAATATTACTCGACCTTACATGTACCTGCTCGACGCAATGCAAAAATATCAAGATGTTGGAGACTGATCTCAGATATCACTAGAGGAATTTCGTACACTTTATCCAATATTTTATTTTGATGTTAGTAAACATAGCGAGCGAGCTGTTGACTCAACAGCTGATATTGAAATTATCTGGACACTCGGAGCAGTTCCTATGGCACAGTTGTACGTGTACGGGCTAGTGATCAGCGACAGATTTATTGCGATTGATTCTGTTGGCGGTAAAATGACAGTACAAGTTTAAAAACTACTAGTAATTTTGAACAAACTTTGAGTTTAATATATAATCGTTGTATAAGATGACAAAATATATTATAAAAGAAATATATTTAACTGATGGTCAAGTTAAAAAATTAGCAGCTGCTGTTGCAAAGCAGAGACAGGTATCATTAAAAATCAACCCTGACATTTCCAAGGGTATTTTAACAAAATTAATGTTGACAAAAAAACAAGTAAACAGGTACGATCGTAAAAAACCTTTTGTTTTAAATTTAAGTGCCGCACAAATAACAGCGATGGCAAAACAAGGTGGTTTCTTTGGTCCGGCATTATCAGTGATAGCCAGAACGTTATTACCTAAAATTTTGCCGGTATTAGGTACATTAGGACTAGCAGCAGCGTCTGGAGCAATATCTGGCGCAACGAAAAAAGCAGTTGAAGGTCATGGCATAAAGAAAATAGTCTAAAGATAAATTTTATGTGACTGATAAATATAATGCCACAACGAAAAACAAAATCGCCGAAAAAAAGGAAAACAAAGCGTTCTCGAACAAAACATGGAGGATTTCTTCCTTTACTTTTAGCGGGACTAGCGGGAAGTATACTACCAAATCTGCTGGGAATAGGAGGACGGGGACTAACATTGCCGGGAACACGGCCACCCCGCTAAGTAACTTTGATATACCTGATAAACTAAAACAAGTAAAAAATTTCCACGGAGTTTATTCTAAAGATGAACTCAACACCGAAGGTGTCGCAGCTGTAGGTTCCTGTGTGATAAATATACAAGATTTCAACGACGGATCTGGTACACATTGGGTAGCAGTTTATAATAACAATTATTTTGACTCGTTTGGACTTCCTCCGAGCGACGCAATAAAAAAATATATAAACAAAAAATTTAAAATAATATATTATTCGTCCAATCGACTTCAACCTGTTGGAAATTCTGCTTGTGGATATTATTGTATAATGTTCATTAAACAAATGTCCAAATCCAGAAGATTGGAGCCTAAATTTAATTTTTTAAATTTTATTTTGCAGTTTGACAAGAAACCTTCTCACGCCAATGATGAGATTGCAATTAATTTTTGTAAATCTATTTAAAGCTTTCACAAAATTATTTATAATTTTACTAATTTTATCTAAATTACAAATATATAATGTCAATATATTGTCTCAAATGTAAAACTAAAACAGAAAATATCAACGAAACAACAGAAAAAACAAAGAACAACAGGACGATGTTAAAAGGTATATGCGCAATTTGTGGAAAAAGAAAAAGTATGTTTTTAAAGAAATTATCCCCAGCGATAAAGTCGTTGTGAGCTGGTTGCCCTGACAATGTCAGGGACGTTATTTTAGTAGACGACTAATTAATAGAATGAGATGCAAGTGTGATTGTGATAGAGATTTATGTCTTGAGCAAAAAAAAAATTGTCACATACTGTCAACAATGTAACAACAGAGAAATAATAGGAACAGGTATAGACATACATAAAGTAATTGGCAAATTGCCGAAACCAAAAGGCGGTTGGACATTGCCAGGCTATAAATATACTGGACCTTATAATCCTCTTGATAAACAACTTGACGAGAACGATAACCCGCTACCCGGACAAGAACCTTACAATCAAGGTGATGCAATAGCAATGCGCCATGACATCTGCTACAGGGACAACGAGCAAGATAAGGCTGGTTGTGATAAAGTAATGCTAGACGAACTTCGTGATATGGAGCCGACAAATATGCGAGAACGTATTTATAGAAAGTTGTTGCAGGGTTTTATTAGAGCAAAATATAAATTTGGACTCGGAAAGGAATTGTATGATGATCTTGCAGCTGAATCACACAAACCTAAAAAATAAAGTTTACGCGATGTAAAGTTGTCGCAAATGCCGTTGATGACATCTGGGCAATAGATTTAGTAGATGTGTCAAATCTAGCTGAATTTAACGATAACAAGAAATACTTGTTTAATGTCATATATATTTTTAGCAAATATGCTTTTAGTGTTCCAGTTTCAGATAAGACAGGAACGTCAATAACTGACGCGCTGAAACAGGTCATCGTTAGTACAGAAAGAAAACCAAATAGAATCTGGACCGATCACGGAGCAGAATTTTTTAATAAAATATTTGAGCGGTTTTTAGAACCAAATAATATCAAAACATATGTTACAGGAAACGAAGGTAAAAGCGTTGTCGTCGAGCGATTTAATCGCACACTAAACGAAGAAATACACAAATATTTGACAGCTAAAAATACCAATAAATATATTGATGAGCTTCCGCAGATAGTTGACGAATATAATAACACGAAGCATCGAACCACCAAAATGTCACCAAACGACGCAATTAAAAGTCCAATATTAGCAAATGAAAACATGTACCGCAGACATAAATTTAAAGTTGGTGATAAAACTAGAATTTCTTTGACCAAAAAAACATTTGGAAAAGGATTTACTCCAAACTGGAGCGAAGAAGTATTTGTCATTGACAAAGTACTTTTAACAATACCCGTAACATACGCGTTGAAAGATTTATTAGGTGAACCTATAACTGGTAGTTTTTACGAGCCGGAACTTCAGAAAACTTCTCAAGACATATTTGTTATTGAAAAAGTTATCCGAAAACGCGGCGACAAAAGTTTAGTTAAGTGGAGAGGATACAGCGATAAATTTAATAGCTGGATACCAACTAAGTCGATCCAATAATGTTATTATAAATTTGTTCGTTCTTACGTTTGAAAGATTTACATTTTACAGGTTTACATAACGATATTAGATATTGTCTGCGATCATCGGAGATCGTCATTAGGTTAAATATCTTAGCAAATATGAAATCGAATTTTATGCCCTTTTGTTGGCCAGTTATTTTTACACCAAGAAAAGGTTTGATAAGCTGCCAAAATATTTGTTGTTCGGTAATAGCAAAATTAAATTTTTTTTTTTTAGCAATGTGATACTTAACATTATATCGTCCAGTTGTTGGTCTGCTGTAATTTTTTCTGTCAGCGACAGTAACTACTTCATCGTCAGATTCGTTGTTATACAAAATATCATCTTCGCTATAGCTAGAAAATTTGTCTATATCGGTAGAGATTAAATTGTCGTTAGTGATTGTGTTGTTGGCGACTTTATCGTTAGAGATATAATCTTCCACGTATATATCAGCAAGTCTTTTCATCAAGTTCATATTATAATATACTTTTATCTAATTTATAATAATAATGACCAGCGAAACGAAATCTCCTGATGTAAAATATCATCAAAAAGTTAATATATTAAATTATAAGGAACTAGCTGAAGCAGTTCGAAAATGTCTGTCGGGTTATAGTGCATATTCTGTTGACGTTATTGTAATGCCTGGCGAAAATGATAGAATATTACTAACAGCAGCAGAAAAAAAATAGACGTAATGAAAGTGCTTTTATAACATTAAAATTTGATCGCGATGATGTTTTGATGTTTGCTCATAGCTGTCTTACTAAGACAGAATTCCGAAATATAATTAATCATCATATCTGAAACTAAATCTATCAAATGTTCACTTTGATGTTGCTGATTTAGTTTTACCGTCAGCGACAAATTTTACTGCACGAGAATTGATTTCATGATATTTTGGGGCAGCTGATATTGATTTAAATTTCATTTGTTCTCCAATTTCTAAATTTGTTGAAACAATTGGTCTTTTAGGATTTTTAAAATTATTACCACTACCTATACCACGTTTAGTATTTTCTTTTTGTGTAACTAAATCTAAATTTTCTAAACGATTGTCGGTTTTAATTTTGTTAATGTGGTTGATAACTAAATTATTTGAAATAGCGCCATTAAATGTTTCGTACACAAAACGATGTGATAGATAATAAACATGGTCAGTTTTAGTTTTACGTACCATCACATTCAAATAGCCGCTGTTTTGCATAGAACCAATAACATTTTTTGTTCTTATATGTCGAATTATCCCGCGATCATTAGCTTCGTATAGATTAAATAATGGATGAGGTTGATACTCATTTTGTAAAGCTAAATTCTCAATATTGTCATCAGTAATCGAATTACTGACTATAAACTCGTTGTCCAGCTGGAATGTCATCACAAAACAAAGTATAAACAAAATCTTTTCTAAACATTTCAATTCTATCTGTATCATCACCTTTTACTGAAATTATCATTCCAGCTGGTGTTGGTCTACCAATAGATTTTTTAGATTTTATGTTAATAACCGAGCCTAATGCATTTCCAGCATATAAGTTATACTTCGGATGAACACGATAAGTTTCTTACTCTTCCGCTGTTAATCTTATATATCTCAAAATTTCTGTCATTATACTATAAAGATTTTATATCTCTAATTGATTTTTCAACTGGCGTGCTGTGAGTTATCGATCGAACAATCAATTAGAGATATAATATTACACTACATATAACAATGCTGAAATTGCGCGATATTGCCAAAAAGAGCATTATCAAAGCAGAAAAAAATTGCTACAGCATTTACAGGATACAACAGTTACAAATATGATAATCAAAATGTTTTAGCAAATTTTAACTCTACAAATTTATATCATCTTCTGCAACCAGTTATAGCTCAAGAACTTGCAGCTCACAAAAGTATAAAACTAATATTACAATATCATACGATTTTATCAAAATTACATGTAATCGAAAAAGATATACTTGATATAATTTTTGAAATTACAAGTTTCGACAGCGAAATTTCCGAACCATATCTAACAGCTAAATCACGAAAAATATTAACTGGAACAAATATTGCCACAGTTGCCGATGAAATACACCAAGAAATAAATAAAAAATTGGAGGAATTTACTTCATCTGGGTCAGGTTGGAAATTTGAAATGATAAAAGAAGTTTTAATTCACACAGCAAAATATAATATACTTTGAGGTAGTTCTTACGTTGATCTCCCTAAAAAAATTAAAAACAAAAAATGCTGTATAAATGTTAAAAACAACGACGATCAGTGTTTTCGTTGGGCAATTTTGTCTGTGACCGTAATGATAGAATTGAAAAGTATTTGCCATACAAAGACGAACTAGATCTCAACGGAATAACGTTTCCAGTGTCAGAAAATCAGATACCAAAGTTTGAAAAACAAAACAATATTTCAGTAAATGTTTTCTGACTAGATGAGCGAGAAAATGTTTACCCAAGGTATATTTCAGAGGCTGCTACACAAAAGACAATAAATTTATTATTCTATAAAGGACATTACGTTTGGATAAAAAACTTTAACGGCTTACTTGGCGGACAGTATAATAAAAATAAAAAAAAAGAAATATTGTTGTTACAGATGCTTGCAAGGTTTTTCTAAACCTGAAAAACTACAGGAACATCTTAAATACTGTGTCAACGTTCAAAGAATAACTATGCCCAGCGAAAAAGAAAAAGTCTTAAAATTTAAAAATTACAATCATAAGCTAAATATACCTTTCGTTATTTATGCGGATTTCGAGTGTTTGTTTACTCGTTCCAGTAGCTGGCGCAGAAAATGATCCTAATAAATCAAGTACAAAAAATACAGCAACATGTTCCTTGCGGAGTAGCTTATAAGGTAGTTTGTTGCGTCGACGATAAGTTTTCATGTCCAGTAAAGTTATACAGATGTAAAGATAGTAAATCTGAAAGTC